>JAXCLQ010000003.1:6736456-6759163 GCA_035584115.1 Cedrela odorata
CATTATTATACGAGCCTTCGAATCCCACCAATGGTCTGCCTTACCCTCAATCACAAATGATGCAAGACGGGCAGTCAGCCATGCCTCAATAGCCGAAGGGTTAGTGGTCCCATGAAAGTTGGGCGGTTTCAGTTTCTTGAACAGCAAGCCCACTATTATTAGCACGAGCCAGTCCTTCTCTATTCATATTGCGTCGTGCAACACCCCTATCATGAGTGAATGCCTAATAACCTATCTTGTTGATCTACCATCTTAGTCCTCATATGCATGAAATGATTAACTTCTTGAGCCATTTCGAGAACGGGTTGATTGGCTTCGCCATCAGCAGGCCGAGTAATTCTAGAGCTTAGAGCATTATTATTATTTGCCTCTCTATGGGGCATCTTCATCGACATGCATAGTTGGTGAGCGAATGAAAGAAATAAAAAATGAAAATCACACCAAACATGACCACATATATATAATTATAGCTTAGTCTAATCATCAAATCATAAATGCAAGCCATTCAATCTAAACTCTTAAAGAAAGACTCAACAATTAAAGTTTAAAACTCTATATCATAAAACCCCAAATCACCAAACAATTCATCAATATAATAAACCTTGCACTTTAATAAAAAACTAAAATCCTACTACGATTTTCTTTTAGTGCAATCTATGTAAAAGTTTCCGGGCATCAATAAAACCTACCAAATCATATTTTGGCTCTGATACCACAATTGTTGACATCCCAAAATCTAACATTTTAGATCCCAAGCTGAACTAGGGCGTTAAGCTATTTTATACTATTTGAAAGAATCCCTGATTTTTGCTTTCAATGTGTGGGCACTGGTCATGTATACAGAGAATATCCGGAGTTGATCCAAAAGGCATTTGTAGAACAAAAGCGCAAAATCTAAGATATGGTGCCTGGATGAGATCAGTCTCAAGTACCGGAAGAAACAAGCAGAAAAAACGAAATGAAAGAGAAGGAAAGAAACCCATTGAATAAGAACCTCTCTTGAACAAAGTAGGGTGAAGTGAAAAGCAAAAGAATTGGTGCAGCAACAGTCAGAAGCTTTAGTACAGCCACAAAGCAGAGTCATGATTTCAGATGGTAAGAAAATGTCATTTCGAGAATCTTACATCTTCATTGAGGAGGAAAGGTTGACGATAATGGAAAGCCAAAAGATTAGGTGTGACCATTGACACTAGTAGGCCTGAACAACCCACTAAACAGGTGGAACAAACACAAGTAAGCCATAATTGAGCTAGCTAAAAGACTAAGGGCCTGGAGATAACCCAAGGAAAAAATTATTCACTTAACACTGTCAAGATTGAAGATGTAGGAAACAGCAAATGGAAAAGACAAGCGATGCCAAAAAAAAAAAAGTACAGAAAGGGGTAACTACCAGGGAGGGTTAGAGAAGAGATACTGAAGAGATGACGAATGATAGTAATGAATAAAAAATGGAAAATCATAGAGGCTGCTCTTCGAAAAGAAGAAGTTGATGGAAAGCGCTATGATACCTTTCACATGACACGATAAGTCTTCTTCCTCTCCATAGTTTTCTTGAAAGTCTTTTCACATGACACGAAAAGAAGAAGTTGATGGAAAGCGCTATGATAACGGCGGCGGCTAGTTACTAGCCCCATCGAGAGTAATGAAGCTCATATGTTAGAATAATCAAGGTTTGGGGAGCACTTCAATGTTTTGAGCCTTAATATTTGTTCTCCAACAGCTAAAGCTAGACATTGTCTTACTTTTAAGACGAAACTCACCTCGAAACAGATGAAGTTTTCTAGAGTTAAATTAAAGTACGATAATTTATTTTCAGAGAACCATGATGGCTTGGGAAGAGGCTTACTCTGTTACGGAACTCAGACCTAGACATTAATGAGTTCTCATATAACAAGCATCGTTTAGACTTGCTGATTAAAATTAGAGAAGAGATGTTTACCGTTTTATTTGTGTTGATTATATGCCCTATAAGAACAAATACATAATTATATATTATTGTATTAATTAATTAATTAATAATTTATTTATAAATTTTATCTATATTGACTACTTATATATAAAGTCCTTAAAATAACAATTAGAGCAATTAATTTATATTTAATTTATGAGATATTGTCATTTTTAAATGCTCCCGATCGTACAATACTAGGACATTGGTAAATTTAGATTAGATCGGTATATATTATATCTGTTTCTTTGGAAAAGGAAGGTAACTGATTTTATAAGCTACTAGTAAAGATGTTCACTCAGTCTAACATATGGATACTTGTTAAAGAACAAGTTCATTGAATTGACTTGCTTGAGAAATCATATGGAGTGTTATCCACATGTCTATGAAAATTTTCTTAATTATGATAGTATGACTAATCTTTAGACTTGAAATTTTTATGATACCTTGTTTATGGATCATATATGCTTTGATATTACATCCGCGCCGTCCATAGCAAGAATGCTTATAGGGTTATGATTGAGCAATATAAAAAGCATGCAAAAGTTGTGAGAGATCAATAAAAAATTTGCCACTTTGGATAACATAGATTTGATATCCCATAGGGCATCATTTTGACATAAGTGATAATATAAGTCCATAAAAAGAGTTTTAGAAACTCTAAAATTATATTATCAATTTTAGTTAAAAGTTTCAATAATCATGATTTAATAAAGTAGATATTTTTCATACTCTAGAATTTTTGGAGGGATATGTATGAGGCAAAAGGAATGTATTATACAATAATCATATATAGATTAAGTTTTACTAATTTAATGTTCTTTCTCAATTGGAAGTCATGATATATTACTAGATGCCATTTTTAATATATGAAAATTAGTTTTTTAATTAAGAAGTTAATTGAGGATAAATTAATTAGATTAATTTATATAGACTTAAGAAGTTTATAACTATCTCCATTACTAACATAAGAAAGAACCTAATAGGTCACACACTAAAAAATATTGAGAAATAAGGTTAAATTATGTAGATAAATGATTAAAGACTTAATTATTAAGTTTATAATCTTTAAGAATTTATCTAATAGTTTTGAAAACTATTGGGAGTTAAATTATAATTATACAAAGTGTTTGTATTTAATTATAATTATTTAATTATAAGTTTTCTAATTTAATTAAGATAATATTATTTAATTAATTAGATTAATTAAATAATATTTAATTTAAAAATATATTACTAATAATATTAGAAATCTATTTAGTGAATTCTCTATTTGAATTAGGATTTGAAAAGTTAAAAAATAAAACCTATATAAACCCTAGTTTTAGCATTAAAATATACATGAATGAGAATAAGAATAAGAAAAAATTTCCTTCAAGAGTTGAGAAAAAATTATTTTGGCAAAAAATTCTCTTATTTGTCTTTTTTCAAGAACTAATATTCAAGAAAAAACACTTTAGATAATTAAGATTTAAGAAAATCTTAAAACCTTAATTCTCTACCTTGTATAAATTACCATTAGAGGCAACACACTTGAGAGGTTGATTTAGAAAATGTATTCGCACAGTTTATGTATTTGGGACATAAATTTTGATTTCGATATTAGATTAATACGATTCAAAAATCACTAGAAAGAATACTCAATGATCTACAACTTGTATTTCACGAAAAAATCTAGATTCACATATTTAAAGATCAAAGTGACATTTAAAATTATAGATATCTAAAAAATTTGAAAAAGTGTTATTCTAACCCCATTGGTGATGAAAATTTAAAGTAAAATTTTAATTCTTTTTATTTTATATTGATATTATAAAACATGACAAATAATATAATCTTGACATGTGAATTAATAAATATTTAATTAATATGATTAATTAAAATAAATTTTAAATTTTTGCTACATATGGTATGCTTAATTCCCCATAGTGGTATCAGAGCCAATATTATTTATATGCTTTTAATATATAATTATTTATTTATTGTTAAATATGAGGCTAATTAGAGAATAATTGAGAGCGATGAATATGTATAATTGATGTATGAAATTATTATTTATTAATAATTTTGTAGTAATAATAAATTATTTATTCTTAGAAATTAAGTGGTTAATTAGATTAATTATTTATGTTACCTACTTGTATCAAATATTTTAAAATTAAAATTTTAAATAGATTGTGTAAACCTTGTTCTTCGAATATAAGGATAAAATAGTCATTAAATGATATTTATTTTCACACATGCATAGTTCAAGATTAGTTGACACATTATCGAGACTTATGTGAACTTAAGTTGGTTTAAAAATATGAGTAAAATGAAAGTGTTTTTAAGTTGGATAAAGGAATCAAGTAAAAGAAAATTTGAAATAATTGATTTTGAACTTAATTGTAAATATTTCGAAATAGCCAAGGTTATTTTGGAATTTTTCAAAGGAACAAGTTGGAATAGAGGATCATAGACTAAATGGCAAGAATCAAAAATTTATTTTTGGGTTTTATAGGGACTAAAACGAAAGTTTCTCAAAATTTTGAGCCATTTTTAAAATTTTTTAAAGAGAATAGGTGTCTTATTAAAAGACATTTATTTTTTATGCAATGACCGGTCTGGCCAGTTCTCCATCGGCACAGGATGAATTACCGAGTTACTGCCATTACAGCCCAATGGATCTCACAGCCCACTGGGCAGGACTAGAAGAATTGGTAGTTACTCTCTTAAAGATTTCTCCTTAAAGTAGAGGTTTTGGGATCAAGGGGTAAGGGAAGCGAACTTCTCAGAGGTATTTGAGAAGGAACAAATTTCTGCAGGTGGGAACAAATTCTTATTCAGTAGGCCATGAGATTATTAGGCTATAACGACAGTAACTCAATAGTCCAGGTTGGGTAGCTGAGGAATTGGCCAGACTAAGGGCCGGTGTCATTACAGATTGGAATACTCAATAGTATCCTAAATCTAATAAAATTAAAATTTAATTATGAAACACTTCCCTAATAAGATTATGAATATGTGTCCTATTTAAATTAAATAAATTAAATTTTAATAAGATTAAGATATGAGTATCATAATAAGATTAAAATATAAAGATTTTTTTCATAAGATTAAAAATCTATAATTTTATTAAGATTATGATACAACTTACTCTCAAACAAGGAAATCGTTTCCAATTTTAATTAAATTAAAATTAAAATTAGATTAGAATTATATGATTAGTAATATATTTTTATTTAAGTATAATAAAACTATACAAAAAGATAAATATATCTAGTAAGATTGTATAAATATTAAAAATAAATAATTATAAATATTTAATGTGATAAATTTAAAATATATAAGATGTATTAAGAGACCCAATAAACTTGAAATTTAGTTGCTTGTTTGATTGATGTATATCTAAACTGGTTCTGTCAAAAAGGCGATAAGAGCTTAAGAAGTTTGGTTTTTAAGTGGGACCTCTATGATTCTACCACTCTCCTAGGAACCTAATTGGTGCATTATTTCATTCAAAATATTTTATTCTAAGTTTAAAACAAATTAAAAACTAAAATCCCTCCAAATAATTTAAGTCTATATCATTGGTTTCCATTATTATAATATAAACCTGAGTTCTTTTTTATTTTTAATTACTTGGCCCTCATAAAGATCAAAGTTTGACATCGAATATGTTTAGATTATTAATAATGGTTTGACTTAACCAAAACACTTGATGAGTTAACCCTTGTTATAATCATTTATTTTGGTAGCAAATGTTAAGTTTCATATAAGATATAATTGGCAAGAGTTATTATGATAAGAGTTGTCAATTTAATGAGTTTAGGAGTTACATAAGATGTGATTGGTAATAAGTACCTAACTAATTGAACTTAAATAGAGTGACTAACCTTTGTTGTCATTTTATTTTAAGTAAGATGAGATCCTAGTCTACGATAAGTTTTGTTAATAAGAGGATTGACAAAATTCAAATAAAATAATAGGAGTAACCATTAGATTAAAAGTCAAAATATCTCATGGTTTATATCAATACAATAATTCCAATAAGAATTCTCTATTCTTCACATAGGTTTCCAAACAAAACAGAAGTAAAATATATATCTCTCTAAAACATATTTGATGCTAATAAGTTGACTGAGATTGTACCATAACCTAAGAACAATTCTTAAGCATGTTTTGGAACAAAGTGTTCATCTAGAACTTGTTAAAAAAGTAACACAATAGGAATACTATGCTTAAGTAAAGCTTCGTGATTATGATGAGCAACATATGTGTGATGCTGGGTTCAATGTCATCATAGTTGCAAAAGTAACAGGAGTTTATGGATGCTAGCATAATACATCTCAAGGAGTTGTTAATATAAAACTTATTTATATACTGATCTTGTATTGTAATCACTGTTAGAGTCTTATTCTCGTAATTGCTTAATATGTTAAGGCTTATTGAGAATGACATAAAATCACAGAAAAGTTATATGATGCTTATGAGTGGTTCTAAATAGTTTAAGAATAGCCCTAATAAAAGTTCAAAGGTAATGCCTAAAAGACCAACACCTATAAGTTTAATGATGGTGCAAACAAGAAGAAATATAAGGACATATGTTTCTTCTGTGACAAGGATATGCATTTGAAGATGAATTGTGAAAAATACTTAGAGGGCTTAAAAAAAAGAGAAAAAAAGCAAGGGGCTGCTTCTTCCTCTAGTATATTTATGATTTAGGTTAATGTTAATAATAGCGAATCTTCTAGTTGGGTATTAGATACCAATTTTGGTTCTTAAATATGTGATAATATGAAAGGTCTTAACGAAAATAAAAGACTTCATAAAGATGAAGTGAACTTATAAGCGGAAAAAGGAGCGAGAGTTGTTGCTTTAGTCGTAAAAACCTCTTTTATGTCATTATCGAGTATATTAATTCTAGAATTAGAAAATTATTTTTATATTCTAATACTTAATAGAAATAATATCTTTTTATCTTGTTTAGACGTCCGCGTTTTTTATGGTTGTATGAAATTGAAAATTTAGAGATTTATAAATGGTAAATTGGTAAAAAAAAAAATAAGAATAAATTTGGACTTTTATATGAAATGTTTGGAAATAGAAATATTATAGAAAGATGGACTAAATTGATTAGAATTGAAAATTTTAGGACTTGATTGGAATGTTTTGAGAAGTTGAAGGACTAGAAGGATAATACCCAATTAAATATCTTTATAAAGCATAAAACAAAAATAAAACTCTTTATTTTTTTCTTTTGCTTCCTCTCTACTAGTAGCTCTTCCTTCTTCTTCTCTCTTGGAAAATTTTGCCCTCATCCATAGAAATCAAAAATAATTTCTAAGCTTTTAAGCTTTTTTCTAATCAAGGTTAGCATCTTCAATATTTATAACTCTTTTTCATTATTTTATTGAGAAATTAGATTAAAAAAACATGGGAAATCTAAAATATCAATTATCTAGCATCATTTTATGTTGATTTGTATTTAATTTGTTAATATTAAACTGAGATTTGGAAGCATGAACAAGGGAAGAAAAAGAGATGCAAAAATAGGGGATTAAGGTTGCTATACAAGGGTATATTTTTGTATTTCTGGATATGAGATTGATGTGTTTACATTTTTATGATATTTTTCCTAGGAAATAGACATTTAAAAGAAAATTTTAGTGGTTGAATCATCTCAATCAGATAAGTAGAAAAATAGATATAAATTTGTGAAATTAGCTTATCTGCAGGAATCCCTATTACAGTGTAGGTTTGAAAATTTGAATTAATCTTCATGATTTTGTTCTTGATGTTTATATGAGTTATTCTTCCCTTAAATTAGACTTGTATATTAAATTTATCAAATTAAAATTACCTCAAAATAAGTTACCAAAATAAAGTTATGAATTTTCAATATTAGGATATTAACATAGAATTCAAACTAGGCTTTAATATTTTAAGGAATTGTTGGGAATGAATGATTGATTATTATGGATTATCATGGTGTATGAATGTGTGATTATTTACTGATATTTAATGATATTTGAGTATATATGAAAAACAATAAAAGAGAATTAAGTAATAGAAGAAAAAAAAAAAAGAAGAAAAGTATGAATTGTGGAAGAAAAAAAAATGAAACGGGAATATGGAAGGTATTTAGGCATTCTAAGTCATTTGAGCATGTATCTTATGATGTTAAATAATTGTGACTAATATATATATATATATATATATATATTTATAGATCATGTAGATATACCTTGAGTGCATGAGGGATTAGACGAAGTGGATCGCAAAATCTATAAATTCGACGATCTTTGTGAGTAGACAATTTATGTGACATATTTTAATTAATTATATTTATGATCCTTGAATTAATTCTTTACATGTATGTATTGATTTATAAGATAAAAGCATTTTACGGATATGAACATGATTAACAATTTTCAGGTATGAAGATATTCTCAATTATATTTTGAGCAAATATATGATTTATTAATAATTCTTATGATTTATTCATATGGTTTACAAAGATATGTTTATGAATGAGAATTTTATTTATGACAACATATGATTTTGGCTCCACCGAACTTAGTGTGTGAGAGTATGTCTTGATTAAAATATTGGAGCTGCGTGTTACACCTTTGTAGTACGAGCCACCTCCAGAGTTACTTATTCTATTGATTAGAATATGGGAGCTGCATGCCACACCTTCGTGGCAGGACCTACCTCTAGAGTCCTTTATTTTGTTTGTTGGATTGAGAGCTGCTTGCTACACCTTCTTGGCAGGAGCCACCTCCAGAGTCTCTATCTAACACATTAGTCCTTAGGGGTACATCATACTATACATATGCCTTTGAGGCATGTTTATGGAGTTATTGGCCTTTGAGGTTGGCTACTAATATGACATTTTTCCATAGATTTCCACATTAATTCATGGATAGGAATTCTACACGATAGTAAGGGGAGCCTAAGACATGGTACACGGATGGATTATTGTGAAATTGTTCTACATAATTCTATAACTAATTTTTTTATTTATTATTATAATAAATACTTTTCATCTATATGACAATTTCTTTATATGGTTATTGGAAATACTACATTGTATCATGATTTTTATTAAAATATTTTTTTAATATGTCTACTCACTAAGATGTATAATCTCATTCTTTTTAAATAAAATTTTTCCTCCCAAGTAATTAATTAAGTGAGAAGTTACCGCCTTCCTCAGCTTCAAAGGTTGAAGATACTTGACATGGTGGGCATCTATTCTGCACAGTGTAGAGACCTATGATCCATTTTGTGATATCTTATTGTGGCTTTTAGATATGTATAAGTGTGTGTGTGTGTATATATATATATATATATATGAGATTCATAATTATGAATCATGAGGAATATGCCTAGATTTTATATATTAATGTATAAAGTTATATATATTGTGGAATCATGAGTTGTATATTTGAGGTTTATTTGCATGGTGAAAGGGATAAATATATAGAGGAAACTCTATCAGAATTTATGTGAAATTCCAACTGGGATGTTTCAATTTGGTATCAGAGCTTAGATTTATAGGTCTTGTAGACTTAGGAATTATTTGTTATAATATTGAAGGAATGTTCTTTGTGCAGAAATTAGATTTTCGATGCCACCACGTCAAAGAGGAAGGCCTACGATTAATCCCCAAGTTAGGGATAGACGTAGGGACAAACCTATTGGAGAGTAAGCTTAAGCTCAAGCATCAGTTGTTGGTTTACCATCTGTTGCTGTACCTCCAGCAACACCCTTCATTGTTGACCCAAAATTGGCTAAGGCAATTGTAGCCTTAACTAGAGTCATTCCGGCACTCACAACCCCTACAGAGAAAGGAATTGTAGACTAATGTTGTCTTACATGCTTCAAAACTTATATTTCTTAGTCTTAAGAAACCCTTTTAGAATTGATAAAAGCATTGGGTTTATATAATATGGAGATTGAGCTTAAATCTTGGCAAAAATTGAACTAATTACGATTTTCAGTAGGCCGAGTTTGTGCGAAACGATTAGGAGTGCTTAGTGTCTGTTTTATGGTCATCTTAAAGAGATATTAATGTGTTAAATTATGAAGATGACCCTTGGGGCATTAATCTTTATTTATACGTATTGTTTATAAATTGAGATAATGGTGATATAGAATTGAGTCAGCAAAGTAGGTATTTATGTATGATATATTTTATATACATGTAATATTTCTATGGCTATAGCGTGTAACCTATAGCGAATCCTTGAGGCATATAGAGGAGTGGATAACTGTTTCTCTAAGAATTGTTGAATAAAAATTTAAATTACATATATTGGAATTATGACTAAGTTCTCTAACTTAGCTTTAGTTATGGTCTATTAAATTTTATGATTATTTTAGTTATTGAGGTAGTTTTTAGTGATATTGAGGGTAGGTGAAATATTATGAATTTATAGATTAGGAATTGGCTTATGACATATGAATGGATAATTATATTTTCCAAACAATTAGTTGAGTTTAATAATGAAATATATGTGATGAATGATTTGATTAAGTTCTTAGGATTATGTGGGCATTGCTTGATAAAGTTGTGAATATAATGAACATAGAAATGGTTATCAAGAATATCAATAAAGTGTTGAGATATTGTAAAGATAAAAATTAAAATTTTGGTTATGCTATGTGAGAAAAGATCCAAAGGTTGGTTTGTTGATTTTCTATAGATAATTTATTTCATTAAGTTAAGATGTGAAAAATGAAATCGCTACTTGAACTTAATATTTGAGATACAGGTGTTTAAAACCTCGATTAAATTTGCTAATTATGCTTGAGTTATTGATCTATATAATTTATAGCTATTTGGAATTATTGAAACTATTTTTTTTCGAATATGTTGATGATGTTTGGGTTAATGTATATTACGAATTGTGGTTGTGTTATACTAGTTGAGAAAAACGTAATAAAATTAGTGTGGATGTTATAGAAGTAGTGAATTATCACAAGCTTATGAGATGTGATTTGGATTATAATTTGAACGATTATACGCGAGAAAAGAATATTAAGATTGATGGTTGAGTGAGGGGAGCACTAGTATTATTTCTGAAAAAAGGATGAATATTTTCGATTATGTGTTAATTACTACCAATTAAATAAGGTCACCATTAAGAATAAGTATCCATTGCCCAGAATAGATGATTTATTTGATCAACTGCAAGGTGCATGTGTATTTTCTAAGATAGACTTAAGATCGAGTTATCATCAGCTGAGGATTGAAGAAACGAATATATTAAAGACTGCATTCAGGACCCGCTATGGTCATTATGAGTTCTTAGTCATACCTTTTGGCTAACTAATGCACCCGTAGTCTTTATGAACTTAATGACTAGGATATTTCGACGTTATCTAGAAAGGTTTGTTATTGTCTTTATCAATGATATTTTAGTTTATTCTGGCAGCAGTGATAATCATGAGAAGCATTTAAGAATGGTATTGCAGACAATGCGTGACAAGTAATTGTATGTTAAATTTTCTAAATGTTAATTTTGGATGGATTGGGTGGCATTCCTTGGTCATGTAGTATCGAAAAAGGGCATTTTTGTAGATCCACAGAAGATTGAAGCAATGGTTGCATTGGAAATGCCAACCAATGTTATTGAGGTTAGAAGTTTCCTTGGTTTGGCGGGTTATTATAGACGTTTTGTGGAAGGCTTTTTTATGATCGCCTTTCCATTATCGAAATTAACAAGAAAGCATGTTAAGTTTGAATGGAATGATGAAAGCGAGAAAGCTTTTCAAGGGCTTAAGCACAGATTGACAATAGCACAATTTCTTGCTGTGTCATCAGGAACAGAAATTTTGTTGTCTATAATGATGCCTTAAGAAGAGGTTTGGGTTATGTATTGATGCAAATATGGAAAAGTGATAGCTTATGCCTCTCGGTAGTTAAAACAACATTAACAAAATTACCTTACTCATAATTTAGAATTGGCAGTAGTGGTGTTTGCCTTAAAAATATGAAGACATTATTTGTTTGGAGAACAATGCATTATCTATACAGATCATAAGAGTTTAAAGTATTTGATGAATCAAAAAGAGTTGAATTTGAGGTAAAAGAGATGGTTAGAATTGATTAAGGACAATGATTGTGTAATAGATTATTATTCGGGCAAGGCTAATGTAGTGGCTGATGCACTTAGCCGTAAATCATCCAGTTAGATTACTTATATGCGAGCAGTTCAAACAGCATTGCAAGAGGAAGTAAGAGCCTTGCCGGTACAATTGATGATGGATGAAAACAATCTTCTTGTAGCTCAATTGAAAGTCAAACCAATTCATCTTGATCAAATACGAGAATCACTACAGAATGATCCTATTATAATAAAGTTTAAGCAACAATTGTTTCTAACAAAGATCCAAGGTTCACATCAAGATTTTATCCAAGTTTGCAGAATATTTTAGGCACTAAACTTAAATTTAGTACTGCATTTCATCCTCTGACAGATGGATAGTATGAGTGGACAATTTAGATTCTAGAAGATATGCTTAGATCTTATGTTATAGAATTTCAAGGAAGTTGGGATGAATATTTGCCTTTAGCGGAATTTACATACAATAATAATTATTAATCTAGTAATGATATGGCACCTTACGAGGCTTTATATGGAAGAAGGTGTAGGATTTCGATATGTTAGGATGATGCAGATGAAAGGAAGTTATTGAGACTGGAATTTGTGATGAAAACGGTAGAAAAAGTGAAAGTAATCCGAGATAAGATTAAGACTGTGCAGGATAGACAGAAGAGTTATGCTAATAATCGGAGGAAAGATTTGGAAATTGAAGTTGGTGACATGATATTCTTGAAAGTGTCTATTTGGGAAAGAGTAATCTGGTTTAGCAAACGAGGTAAATTAAGTTCTCAGTATATAGGACTATATCATATCATTGAAAGGATTGCCTTTGTTGCTTACAGATTAGACTTACCGAATAAGCTATCTCGGATTCATAATGATTCTCACGTATTTATGGTTAGGAAGTATGTGTATGACCCCTCCCATATTTTGAAGGATATGCTTGTATATATTGAATAAAATTTGACTTATGAAGAGTAACCGGTGGAAATATTAGATAGAAGAAATCAAGTTTTGAGGACTAAGACTATTCCACTTGTAAAAGTTCTATGAAGAAATCAATCATATGAAGAAGCTACATAGGAAAGAGAAAAATATATGCAAACTCAATATTTTCACCTATTTAATGTAGCGGGTAAGTAAATTTCGAGGATGAAATTTTTATAAGTAGGGTAGATTGTAACATCCGTGATTTTTACGGTTGTACGAAACTGGAAATTTAGAGATTTATAAAAGGTAGATTGTTAAAAAAAATATTAAGGATAAATTTGGACTTTTATATGAAGTGTTTGGAAATGGAAATATTATGGAAAGATGGAATAAATTGATTAGAATTGAAAATTTTAGGACTTGATTGGAATGTTTTGAGAAGTTGAAAGACTAGAAGGATAGTACCCAATTAAATATATTTATAAAGCAAAAAATAAAAATAAAAATCTTCATTTTTTTCATTTTGCTTTCTCTCTGCCTGTAGCTCTTCCTTCTTCTTCTCTCTTAGAAAATTTTGCTCTCATCTATAGAAATAAAAAAATAATCTCTAAGGCTTCAAGCTTCTTTCTAATTAAGGTTAGAATTTTCAACATCTATAGCTCTTTTTCATGATTTTATTGAGAAATCAGGTTAAGAAACATGGGAAATCTAAAATATCAATTATCTAGCATGATTTTGTGTTGATTTTTGTTTAATTTGTTAAGATTAAAATGGGATTTGAAAGCATGAACAAGGTAAGAAAAAGAGATGCAAAAACAGGGGATTAAGCTTACTAAACAAGGGTCCGTTTTTGTATTTCTGGGATTGATATTGATGTGTTTGTATTTTTTTGATATTTTTTTCTAGGAAATAGACATTTAAACAAAAATTTTGGTGGTTAAATCATCCCAATCGGATAAGTAGAAAAACATATATAAATTTGTGAAGTTGGCTGATCTGCAGGAATCCCTGTTACAGTGTAGGCTTGGAAATTTGAATTAATCTTTATGATTTTGTTCTTAATGTTTATATGAGTTATTTTTTCCTTAAATTAGACTTGTCTATGGAACTTATCCAATTGTAATTACTTCAAAATAAGCTACCAAAATAAAGTTATGAATTTTCAAAATTAAAATGTTAACATGGAATTCAAACTAGGCTTTAATATTTTAAGGAATTGTTGGGAATTGATGATTGATTATTATGGATTATCATGGTGTATGAATGTGGTTATTTACTGATAATTAATGATGTTTAAGCATATATAAAAAGCAATAGAAGAGAATTGAGTAATAGAAGAAAAAAAAAGAAAGTAGAAAAGTGTGAATTGTGAATTGTGAAAGAAAAAAAAATGAAATGGGAATATGGAAGGGATTTAGGCATTTTAAGTTGTTTGAACATGTATCTTATGATGTTAAATAATTGTGACTAATATATATATATATATATATATATCTATGGATCATGTAGATATACTTCGAGTGCGCGAGGGACTAGATGATGTGGATTGTGAAAATAAAAATTCGACGATCTTTGTGAGTAGACAATTTATGTGACATATTTTAATTAATTATGTTTATGAATTTGAATTAATTCTTTACATGTATGTATTGATTTATAAGACAAAAACATTTTACGGATATGAACATGATTTACGATTTTCAAGTATGAAGATATTCTCAATTCTATTTTGAGCAAGTGTATGATTTGTTAATAATTCTTATGATTTATTCATATGGTTTATATATATATGATTTACGAAGATATGTTTATGAATGAGATTTTTATTTATGGCAATATATGATTTTGGCTCCATCGAACTTAATGTGTGAGAGTATGTCCTAACTGGAATATGGGAGCTGCGTGCTACACTTTTGTGGTGGGAGCCACATCCAGAGTGCCTTGTTCTGTTGATTGAAGTATGGGAGCTACGTACTACACCTTCGTGGTGGGAGCCACCTCCAGAGTCCCTTATTCTATTTGTTGGATTGGGAGCTGCGTGCTATGTCTTCTTGGTGAGAGCCACCTCTAAAGTCCCTATCTAATACATTAGCCCTTAGGGGTGCATCATACTATACATATGCCTTTGGGGCGTGTTTATGGAGTCATTGGCCTTTGAGACTGGCTACTAGTATGCCATGTTTTTATGGATTTCCATGGTTAATTCATGGATAGAAATTATACACAATAGTAAGGGGAGCATAAGATATGGTACATGGATGGATTATTGTGAAATTGTTCTACATAATTCTATGACTAATGTTTATTTATTTATTTTTATGATAAATACTTTTCATCTATATGTAATTTCTTTATAGGGTTATTGAAAATACTACATTGTATCATGATTTTTATTAAAATATTTTTTTAATATGTCTACTCACTGAGATGTATAATCTCATTCTTTTTAAATAAAATTTCCCTTCCTAGGTAATTAATTAAGCGAGAAGTTACCACCTTCCTCAGCTTCAAAGGTTAAAGATATTTGACGTAGTGGACATCTATTTTGCACAGTCTAGAGACTTATGATCCATTTTATGATACTCTGCAGGAATTCATCTGCGATACTTTTAAGCATAATGGCATTACTAATGACACCATTCAATTGAGATTATTCTCATTCTTTGTTCGTGACAAAGCCAAAAACTGGCTTAACTCTTTGCCATCAAGGAGTATTACCACATGGGATGTCTTGGCACAAATTTTTTTTGCTAATTCTTTCCACCAGCAAAGGTTGCAAGACTACAAACCGAGATAGCAATATTCAGCACCTTGATGGAGAGTCATTATACGAAGCATGGGAAAAATTCAAAGATTTACTAAGAAAGTGTCCACATCTTGGAGTTGCTGATTGGCTGCAACTACACACATTCTATAACAGTTTGGGAAGTTCCATGATAACATTGGTAGATGCCGCAGCTGGCAGAACACTTTTGGGCAAACTTCATCAAGCTGTTTGAGACTTATCAGAGGAAATGGTTGCAAATGCCTATCAATGGCCATCAGAAAGAGTAGCTCCAAAAAAGGTTTTTGGAATACAAGAAAATGATGTCTTGACTAAACTCTCTACTCAAGTCGAGACATTAGTTAAGCAACTCAAAAACTTAACAATTAATGTCATTCACACTCAGCCGGTATCTTATGATTTTTATGGAGAAGACCATTCCAATGGGCAGTGCGATAACAAACAGACAGGCCAAGCATTTTTTACGGGCAATAGACAACAAAATAACCTATTCTCCAATACACACAATCTAGGATGGAAGAATCATTTAAACCTTGCATGGAAAAACAAGGATCGACCTAGACAACCATATCCGTCACCACTTCAACAGCAACAAGCCAACAAACCATCACTTGAAGAAGCACTTGCTTAGCTCGCTGCAAACACTGATCAATTTATGACAAGAACAGATACCACACTTCAGAATCAAGCTGCTTCCATCTAGAATCTAGAGGTGTAAATGGGTCAGATCTCAAATCTACTGAATGCAAGACCTTAAGGAACCCTACCAAGCAACACAAAGACAAATCCTATGGAGCACTTTAAGGCCATCATATTACGAAACAGTAAAAACCTGAAAGATCCTATCAAAAGGACTAACGAAGAAGGAGAATCTAGAAAAATAGAAGAAGTGATAGTCAAACAAAAAGAAGCAGAGAAGCCAAAATCAAAGTTGTTTCCAAACAATCCAATACCATAAAAACCACCATTACCTTTCCTTCAGAGATTCTAGAAGTAGAAACTAGATAAACAATTTTCTAAATTTTTAGAAGTGTTTAAGAAATTTTAAATTAATATCCTTTTTGCAGATGCTCTGGAACAAATGTCCAGCTATGTGAAGTTTATGAAGAAGATCCTATCAAATAAAAGAAAGCTAGAAGAATATAAAACGGTAGTTTTAACAGAAGAATGTAGTGCAATCTTGCAAAAAAAGCTACCGCCCAAACTTAAAGATTTGGGGAGTTTCACGATTCCTTGCACCATTGGTGATTCATTATTTAATAAAGTATTATGCGATCTTGGTGCAAGCATTAACTTAATGCTGTTCTCTATTTTTAGAAAACTTGATTTTGGAGAAGCAGAACCTACTACAATATCCTTCAGCTAGCTGATCGATCAATCAAGTATCTAAGGGCAATTATAGAAGATATACTGGTGAAAGTGGATAAGTTTAAATTTCCTACAGATTTCATCGTGCTAGACATGGAGAAAGATCAAGAAATACCCATCAATTTGGGTAGGCCGTTCTTAGCAATAGAAAGAACTTTCATTAATGTGCAGAAAGGTTAACTCATACTGAGAGTTCAAGATGAAGAAGTAACCTTCAATGTGCTAAAAGCGTTTAAACATCCACATGATGTTGGCAACTGCATGAGGGTAGATGTAATAGATGGATGCGTCAAAGAAATACTTCAAACCACTACTCCACAAGATCCACTTAAAGCTTGCCTAATTGGAACGCCAAACTCAGAAAGTCTGAACATCATTGAATGTGTTAATCAATTGGAAGCTTCAACCCCCATCTTCATCAAACGACCATTTGAGGAGCTTAGAACGTGTAAGTAACAACCAATACCATCAATAGAAAAACCATCGAAGTTGAAGCTTAAGCCATTTCCGATTCATCTCAGGTATGCATTCTTAGGTGATTCATCTACACTACCTGTTATTGTTTCGTCTTCTCCAAGTATGGAACAGAAGGAAAATCTTTTGAGAGTGTTACAAAAATACAAGATGACTATTGGATGGTCGATCGCGGACATTAAATAAATTAGTCCATCTATATATATACCAATACAAGATTCTCATGGAAAACATGTGTCGATCATCCATCGAGCACCAAAGATGTTTAAATCCAAACATGAAGCAAGTTGTCCAAACAGAGGTACTTAAACTTTTGGATGCTGGTATCATTTATTCCATTTCAGACAACACATGGGTGAGTCTGGTACAGGTGGTACCAAAGAAAGAAGGAATGACGGTGGTCACTAACAAAAATAATGAGTTGATTCTGACATGAACAGTAACCGGATAGAGACTGTGCATTGACTATAGGAAACTAAATAAGAAAACCAAAAAATACAATTTTACTTTACCATTCATCGATCAGATGCTCGAGAGGTTAACAGGACACCCTTACTATTGTTTTCTTGACAGTTTTTTTGGTTAAAATCAGATTTCTATACCACATGAAGACCAAGAAAAGACTCTGTTCACATGCCCATATAGAATGTTCGCATTTTAGAGAATGTCATTTGGTCTATGTATGCATCAGCCACCTTTCAACAGTGCATGATGTCAATTTTTTTAGGCATGGTGGAGTGCTTCATTAAGGTATTTATGGATGATTTTTTAATCTTTGGCATATCATTTGATTCTTGTTTGGATAACTTAGCTCAAGTACTGAAAAGATGTAAAGAGAAAAACTTGATTCTTAATTGGGAGAAGTGTCATTTCATGGTACAAGAAGGGAACGTCTTGGATCATAAAGTTTTAGCTAAGGGCATTGAGGTTGATAGAGCCAAGATTGAGATAATTGAGAAGCTGCCATCACCAACATTTGTAAAAGGCAATCAAAGTTTCTTAGGCATGTAGGGTTTTACAGAAGATTTATCAAGGACTTCTCGAAGATCACAAAGCCATTGTGCAATTTGCTCAAGAAGGATGTTTTATTCCACTTCGATGATATATGTAAAGAGGCATTTGAGATATTGAAAAAAGCCCTTGTGACAGCCCTAGTCGTTGTTGCACCTGACTAGACTTTGTCTTTTGAGCTTATATGTGATGTTAGTGATTATACCATTGGAGCTGTGCCAAAGCAGTGCATCGGTTAGATTTTTCATACTATTTATTACGTTAGCCATACATTAACCGATGCACAAGTCAACTACACTACCACTGAGAAAGAGCTCCTGGCCATGGCCTTTGCATTTGACAAATTTCGGCCATACTTGATCAATTCCAAAGTCATTGTATTCACGGACCACTTAACCATCAAATACCTTTTGGTGAAAAAAGAAACAAAACCACACTTTATCCGATGAGTCCTTTTGCTACAAGAGTTTGACTTAGAGATTGAGACAAGAAGGGAAGTGAAAATGTGGTAGCCGACCATCTATCTAGACTAAAGCAACGAGGGGATGAGGACAATTTTGACATAATAATCAAGGAAACTTTCCTCGATGAATAACTTTTTGTTTTGGATTCAAGCAATATACTATGGTATGCTGATTTTGTTAATTTTCTTTTTCACAATGTTTATCCATCTAACCTTTCATGGCAGTAAAAGAATAAATTTTTGGTGGATGTCAAACATTATTATTGGGATGAGCCATTCCTATACAAGTTATGTCCAGATCAGATCCTTTGACAATGTGTTTCGAAAGATAAAGCACGAGATATTTTCCACCATTGTCAAGCTTCTGAATATAGTGGACATTTTGGGGCCAACTAAACTGTAAACAAAATTGTTCAATCTGGATGCTATTGGCTTACTATTTTCAAAGATGCTCAAGCATATGTTACAGCATGCGATCAGTGCCAACGTACATGTAACATTTCACGAAGACATGAGATGCCCCTAAACAATATTTTGGAAGTGGAATTGTTTGATATTTGGGGTATTAATCAATACCTCAACCAATGACTATGTTTCAAAATGATTATGATACCCTAACATTTCATGGGACCATTCCCATTGTCTTTCAAGAATCTCTACATTCTAGTGGCCGTAGATTATGTTTTAAAATGGGTTGAAGTCATTGCCGCACCAACTAATGACTCTAAAGTGGTGGTTAAGTTTCTGCATAAAAACATATTCACCAAATTTGAAACTCCAAGAGCAACCATCAGTGATGAAGGGAAGCATTTCTGCAATAAGCATTAGGATGCTCTTCTAACTAAATAAGGGGTCAAACACAAAGTTGCTACAGCCTATCACCCGCAAACTAGTGGACAAGCTAAAATCTCAAATTAAGAACTGAAATGAATTTTGGAAAAGACTGTGAGTGCATCTCGAAAAGACTGGTCGAAAAAGCTTGATGATGTACTATGGGCCTACAAAACAGTATTCAAAACATCGATTGGGATGTCTCCATACAGGCTAGTATTCGGAAAAGCATGCCATTTACCTGTTGAACTTGAGCACCATGCCTATTAGGCTATCAAAAATTTAAATTTCAATATAGGAGCATTAAGAGCTCTGCGAAGGTTAAAACTCAATGAAATGGACGAATTCTATTATGAAGCATATGAAAACACCAAACTTTACAAAAAAACGCACCAAAAAGTGACATGATCAGCTTATCCTAAACAGAGAGTTCACACCAGGACAAAAGGTGTTTTTTTTTTAAATTTACGTTTATGTTTATTCCCAGATAAGTTACGCTTTAGATGGTCTGGGCCTTCACAGTTGTTTAAGTTTTTTCACATAGTATCGTTGAAATTCAAAGTGCGGATCATCGATTTAAAGTCAACGAACAAAGACTCAAAGCTTACATAGATGATGAAAAACCTCAACAGAAATCCACCATCGTACTTTTAGACCCAAATTAAAGTGCATTTCAATAGTCTAGCTGACAACTATAAATTAAACGCTTATTGGGAGGCAACCCAAGTTTTTCTTCTCAATTAGTTTTCTTTTACTTATATGGTTATTGTTTTTCTTTGATAATTTTCTTTTCTCTTTTAGTTATGGAGGTAAGTCTTGCAACACTCAAAAATCAATTCCCTACTCTTCCTTAAGATGTGCTTAAAAAGATTTATAAGTATATATTGAAAAGGATGAAGGCACTAACATGTTTGGGTCTTCCCGAGCATATCTGGTGGATCATTAAAGCTAAAGTACGTGGAGCGTGTAAGTTGAATGATTTATTCAGTAAACATTTACCAAGACTAGGAAGAAGTTCTTACTTAAAGAAGAGGAGAGTTAAGAGAATGAGAGTCTGCCATAAGTGTGCAAGATGGAACTACGACACACGCTGTAAAAATCTTGGATATTTGTCCATAAATCGAGAAGATAAGATTAAATGCATAAAGGATGGGCTGAGTAAAGAGTCTCTAGATAATATCCTTGAGACTCTTGAGATGCATCCTTGTGTAGTGGTTCAATGCATTCTTTTAAATTTATGGGAGTTATTCAAAAAAGAGAAACAGCGTTACAATCTTGGAAATCTGACATTAAAAGATCATGTTTGCCACTTAATAAAAAAACTGCATGAGAAGTCGACCCTCGACTTATAAAAGGCGTTTAAGCCGTTTTTAGACATAAAACCAGAGGAAGATGTAAGCCACAATTACAACTACCATAGAGTATCAGGTGTACTATTTACTTTTTGAAATTTTTATGTATATCTCTAACTTTTTGACTTTTTTTTACAAATTTTTCTATATTTAGCTGCTCATTTTAAACTTTTTAGATAATTGTGCTTGCTTTTTGACATTTGTACACCTAACATTTTTTTCCCTAATCACAGCTATTTCACCTCGTAGAACTGTTCTTTTACTCTTTTATTTTCTTTAAATGAGCATTCATCACTGACAACAAACAACCAATTTGTAAGAGAAATATAAAAAAAAAACCAAAAAAAAAATTGTTGAATCCTTGAACTGCAGATTCAAAACCATTTGTATTTTTTGTGTCACGAATTTTGGTAAGGATAAAGAATACTTAAAGGCAGTCGTTGAACTTGGTAAAACTTTAGCTGCTCGAAAATCAATTTGGTGTATGAGGAAGGTAGTTTAAGACAAAGAGATTCCATAGCAATAACTGCAAATATTACAAGCAACAGTGTTTTAGGTATCATACTAAAGTCTTTGACTGCCAAGAGGGATATCATCGATATGACTATAGGTAATGAGTTTTAAGTCATGAGCATGTACGTGCGAATGACATATATGTTACTCAATGTTGATGCCTTTGTTACGTTACCTAGTGGTTTTGAAACGTTTGAAGACATCTTCAACATTGCGTCCTGGACCCATTTCAACCTTTACAAAAAGTCATTAGATTTGTTTAATGTTAATAGTTTCTATGATGGTTTATTGTCTTTTTTTGATCATGTTGTGGAACAAGATTTTATGACTCAAGTAAACTAGTGCATTCTCGTCACTGCTTCAAGTGCTGATGAACTGATTGACCAACTGCAAAACTCTGTGCCAGAAGTTGATTCATTCATATCACAGTTGGTTTGGGACTTTGAAGCAAGTGGCAACAAGAAGCGTGTACTGGATTTTAACCTTCGGTTATAACTTTCTAATACCCTTAATAACATTTTCTTTTCTTTATTTTGTGTTCTAGTAGATATTGGGGACAATGTCTCAAATAAGTTTGGGGGTAGAGTTTAGTCATAACTGATCCGATTTGAAACCAAAAGATGGCAAAGTAAGGAGTTACTTTTATGCTCTTCATTCGCATATTTGTTTTCTTAAAAAAAAATAAGAAAAAAGTTTTATAATCACTACAGAAAAAACAGCTCTACCTTAAAAGTATGTGTATAAAATAGTTATTCTTTAGATCTGTATTAATTTTTAGGTTTTTCACTTTTATTTAGTCTTTTAATATAATTAAATCATACCATTGTGACAATGAGAATGATCTTAACCTGAAACTCGGTGACATGCAAAAAGTATATTTTTTTACGATACTCAGATAAAATAATTTAGTACGTTATCTATTTAAAAAATAAAAA
>JAXCLQ010000003.1:6759263-6772405 GCA_035584115.1 Cedrela odorata
GTGACATGCAAAAAGTATATTTTTTTACGATACTCAGATAAAATAATTTAGTACGTTATCTATTTAAAAAATAAAAAAAATAAAGTAGGACATTTTGATTAATAATGATAAAAAGAGAACATAACATCATTTTTAATATTGTCCAGACTCTTGAAGAATAATAATCAATAATAGCTAGTCTATCAGATTTAACAGTAACAAGGAAACACAAAAAGAAAAGTTGATATTTAGATTTCTTTTTCAAAATACTAGTACCAATTTTTTGTTTTCATTCTTGTTGCCATCATTAAAAAATTACATATTTCAAATAAATGATATTTAATTTATCATTTAATATTACTAAAAAATAAATTTTGTTTACAAATTATCATCAAATGCGTGCTAATTTTCATCATAAAAAAAATTTGTTTCACCTTCAATAATTTAAACTATTTATTTCTATAAGTGAAAAGCCATGAATATTAAATTTATCATAAGAACATCGGAATAAAAAGATTAGTTACACATTTTGTGTATTTAAAATTAAGATGCTAGAATTTTTAATTTTTAATTTTTAATTTTTAATTTTTAACTTTTAATTTTTAATTATATAATAAAATAATTATTTATCAAGTATAAGCGATTGAATGATTAATAAACATTAATTGTTAAATAAAAATAACTATTAATGATTAATTTTTTAAATAATAGACAATAATTATAAATAAAGTATTATTAAGTATATAAATTTTTATACAAATTTTTTGATGCAAATTAATATAATAGTATTGTATTATTTTTACGTGTCCTATATTTTTTATACTAAGTACAAAAAATCATGCAAAATATATGATAATTATAAAATTAAAAAATAAAATTGGATAAAATTTATATGTTTAGTATTACTATTAAAAATATATATTTTTTAACTCGTAGCCATGTGCTTGCTCTCCATTTCGTCAAACTCACCACCCAAAAATATAATCCATATATATAAAATATGAACTTTACTTTTTACTATTTGAAAATTAAACAAGGAATGAAATCTTGATGTATATGCATGCATGATCCATCATCATCATCATCATCATCATCACGACGTTAACTAAGTTCACCGACCGCATCCCAATAAAATAAATAAATAAATGATGAGTTTTAATCGAGAGATATGCTTAACTTTGAGTGCACAGAAGTGACTTTTATATTATATATTTGGTAATGATGCAAGCGGGTGGTTTGCTCTAACTTGCCGCTCAAAATCAATCCTCTAATTCCCAATAATTCCGTACGCCAAGAATCGATCCTCGCTTCATATCCATAGCAATAACACACACTTATAACTCTCTATTTGTCTTTTCTGTTCTATTTGCCTATTCTTCACTTCCACAGTCTCCCTTCCTACACCCAATCCAAACCCTCGTTCTAAGGCCACCGCCCACCATTTTATCTTTCTTCTTTTTTTAATCTTTTAATAGACACCATTTATTTATTTATCTTAACTGAACAGTACTATTCGTTTTAATAGTTAGACATTTTAAAAAGTGTTTTTTTTAAACAAAATAATTTTGTAGTTATATTTAAATAAAATAAATTAAATTTTTTTATTAATTAAGTTAATTTCCACAGTTTTAATTAAGGAAAAATAAAAAATAAAATTCACACAAACGAGTTTAGGACATGAAAGATTGAAATTGATCAGTGTGCATGGCAATGAAAGAATTTTCTTGCTTCTAGCAGTGTTGGTAACTTGTATTTAATTGCTCAGTCAATAAAGTAAGTTACATACATTTTATAAATATATAAAGTTATTCATCTACCGAGGACAAGTAGGGTATCTGAATTTTCCTAAATTTTTAAAATTTTTAAGCGAATTCTTAAATTATAATTTCTATTAAATTTAATATTAGACTAATTTTAAGATAAATTTTAAGAGTTTCAACCAATCATTTATTTCTAATATTACTTCTAATTATTGTAATAACATATTAATAACAAAAGTTTCCAATATTACCTCTAATTATTGTAATAATATATTAATAACAAAATTTTAAAGAAATTAGAAAGTTTTAACTATGAGTTTATTTATTTATAAAATATAACCACCACCAATCACAATCTTATATTTTACTTAAAAGAAAGTTTAAAATAAGAGAGAATCAAGTTATACACTTAGAATATATAAAACTTATCTCTGTGTGATAGCATAATCATGAGCTTTTAAATTTCAATCATTACCCAAAGTTAATGAATATGTATTATCTGACTTAACTAATAAAATCTCTTAGTAATACAAGAGATCTTGGAACTCATTTATACCATGCGTTATAGAGATAAAAGAAAATGCTACGAACAAAAAATTCATAATAAGAACAAATTCTAAACCCAGCTGATTTAATTGATTTTAAAATCAATTTGTGAACATAGTGGGCTCACTTATCCCTATTAATTATAAGTTCAGTAGAGGTGAAGTGGGATTTGGTGTGAACCATTTCCAATTACAGAGAAGAATCAAACAGTTCAATTCCTTCTCTATTATGTCCTAAAACTCTATGATTAATTACGGTATTTCAATTTCAATTTCAATTTCAATTTCAATTTACTAATACATATCCAACTATAAATTGATAATTAATTAATTGTATAACTAATCATGTACATGCACATCGTGTTAGGATTCTAAAACAAAGTAAACTAGTATAATTTAGTTCATTAGACAATGGAGCATGCCAATTCATATCGTAACAGTACAACATATTATAAATTTTGTGGTCTCAAAAATGGATACACGCACAGTTAAATAATGAAGTATATATATATATATATATATTGATATAGATATATAATTGACTTATAATTTCTTAATTATTATGTAATACAGGAGGCGCTGGCTGAATTAAGTTTCATGGGAAAGGTGCCCATTTCATAACTTTACTAAACCTAATGATTGGTTAGAGCATATACAATATTCAATCAAATAATAATTGGATCATATAGCCGGCGTGATTTTAGGGTTTTGCCCATCGAAGAAGGTATCAAAGTACAATGTGAAGCGAGTGGGTCGACTGCACATGAACTGCTTGATTGATTCATTAATTAATTAAGTCCAGTTAATTAATACAACACAATTAGTACCTCCCAAAATTAATCAACCCATTTAATCAAATTGCCAATTAATTATAAACTTATAGACTTAACCACTAATTGTTATTATATATTCTAACTTTTTATTGGGGTTAACCATAGTAATGTAAATAAATTTGTTGTTGTTGATAACAGAAACATGAATAAATAAAGTAAATAAAGGAGAGAAAAGTGGAAGGGGAGAGGCACAAATTATGTGGTTCCAGGCTTGCAAACCAATCCTCCATAAAGGAATCGTTGGCAAAAAGTAATGGGTTTGCTTCAAAGCCAACCGAATCTCACTCGTTTCCTCGCCTCCTCAGACTTACGTTGCTTCTTCTCCTTTCTCTTTCTTTTTCTCTTTCTATTTCACTCTGTAACAGTACATTATACACCTGTATATTTTGCCTATATATACTTAAATATAACTTCCAAAGTTGGAAACGCAAGACTGGCAAACCAAATTCACGGTTACTACTCTACCACTACAAGGGTTTTCCTTTTTAATTTGACTCTCTCTTTCTATATTAACGCCTACTCTCCTGACTTTTGCTTCATCAATTTCTTTCTCTTCTCATTTTCAGAAGATCATGGCGGATGCTCAAGATGACGTTCTGGGGTGTAAAGATTACATGCAGATAATGAAAGGTAAGCGGACGAAGCGACAAAGACCTCTGTCTCCACTAACGTTGGCCATGGTTTCTACCTCTTCTACTTCTGCAGAAAGTGGCGGTGAAGGTGAAAGATTCAGTGACAATTATGGTGTTATTGGTGGGCTTGATCGCCCTATGGCTGGCGCTGGCTCTCCTACAATCTCAAATATTGAAGAATTCACTCCGAATACTGAAGAAGAAGAGGACATGGCTAATTGTTTGATACTTTTAGCACAAGGCCATACCAAGAAATTATCAGCTGATCAGCCTACCGCTATTGATAATATCGCGACGACGACGACTAGCAAGGCAGGTGGGTATTACGTTTACCAGTGCAAGACGTGTAACCGATGCTTTCCTTCCTTTCAAGCACTAGGTGGACACAGAGCGAGTCACAAGAAACCGAAGGCTAATAATGACATTAATATTAATGAAGAAAAGAAAGCGTTAGTGATAATGGACGAAGAAGATGATCGTTTGGGGAATATGAACACCACTCTTTCTTTGCAAATAGCAAATAGGGTTGATAATTTATGTGCAAACAACAACGTCGTCAAGGCTAACAAGGTCCACGAGTGTTCGACGTGCGGGGCTCGGTTCTCGTCAGGGCAAGCCTTAGGTGGGCATATGAGACGGCACAGAGCCTTTATGAGCACAACGAATACAACTACAACAACAACAGCATTGAGTATTGATCAATCTCCAGAAACAAAGAAACGGCCAAGAAATATTTTACAGTTAGATCTCAATCTTCCGGCCCCAGAAGATCACGATCATCATCGCCGTGAATCTAAATTTAGTTTTTCTTCTAAAGAACGGGTTATAGTGTTCTCAGCATCTTCTTTGGTTGATTGCCATTACTAATTGTTTAAAGTGCAACATCTGTTTTTTTTTTTTCCCCTCTGAAATTCAACTCCAAATTGTGAGGTATAAATGTTACCATTATTATTACTTTCTCTAATGTAAGTCATAATTATTCATTCTTTGGATGATATTTAAATGATTTATTTAGTTAATTTCATAAAAATTAAGTTATTTATTTAATTTGCTTGGGGATGAATTTGGGATTGGCAAAGTGAAAGTGGTGGCGGGATTAGGTTATTCTGATGGTTTGGTTTGGTTTGGAAGAAAGCTAAAGCCACCGTCTCTTTCTGTTCCATTAATATGACGAAAAATTAAACGGAGGCAAGCAAGGCAAAGAAAAGCAAGTAGCTAACTGCCCCTCTTTTAAGGATCCACCAGTACAACTTTTCAATCATCGGTTATGTTAACGAGGGAAGTAATCTAATTAATTAATTAATTAATTTCCTCTATATTTTTATTTATTTACTTACCCACCTCCCTATTTGCTTGTAAGTTGTGAGAACGTATAAATTGAGACATCCAATAGAATCAGATTGTGACTTTAAAATTTTTAAATTAATTAATTGATCATAATAAAGAATATATATATATATATATGAATAGCAAAACTTTTATATTTTATATGAGTAAAACATAAATTAATTTTTTCTCTAAAAAAAAATATTACCTGAATGTAAATCCAGCCTCTTATATATTATTTCTAGTGGTTACTAATGGACTAACTAGCAACCACATAAAAATTGTTGACATGGAATAAAACAATTTAGGGTTTAAGTTTTGATCACATGGAATCTAAGAAATCTTGTTCAATTTATTTAATATTTAATAAATAAAAAAACTCTAAAATGAGAAGTTTTTGAGAAACATTTGAAAAAAAAATTCAATGATATTCTTATTTGAAAACAAAGACAATATATAAATTTTGTAATTAAAAACTATTCATGCAAATAAAATTTCATTTAAAAAAAATAAAATTAATAGACTTATCTTTCAGTTATTTTGATGAGTTTAATATTATTTTTCAAATGACAAGTTTTATTTCTTTCTTAAGATTTATCTTCAAAATACCTTAATTAGTAACATTACTCAATAAATTTTTATAAAATAAAATAAAAATAAGAAAATTGGATATGGAACATTCATCATGCCTTAAAAGGATGGAAGTCCAAAATTACAAAACATGTTAAAATTAAGTTAGTAGTTTAGATAACATCCATGTCATGTAATCTGATGTGATGTCATAAAGCAAAACCTTACGAAACATGACATAATATAACATCATCAAACTTGACAAGGATCCGAACTTAGACCTAGTAATTTTCTTTTTGTCTTTTTCCCATTTCTAAGCAAGTTGCTCATATTCGAAGAATCATAGTCTTCTCATATGAAAAGAAAGAAAACAAGGATTGCTCTATTTTATAATATTAATTCACTTGTTATGTGCACATCACATGTAACAACCATAGATGTGATTACTTAGCGTGAGAGACATTCAATTCAAATGGAATACTATATTTATTGTAGTATACTTGGAAAGTATTCATGCATTGAACCAAAATTTTATTACTTCAAAATACATGATATTTCAAAAACAATATCACATAAATATCAAATTATCTAAAAAAGAAATTTTTACTCAACTAGAAAAGTCAAATATTCCCGAAATGCGAGTAACCAATTCATTCTAATAATCATTCTGAAGAGCAGCAGCAGCAGCACCACCAGCCATGTAGGAAAAAAGAAGCATTGCATAAACGAGCACAACCAACATAATGCCCAATGAATTATGGAGATTGGTGAGAGCAGGGAAGAATTATTGAAAATGTAAAAGTGCTTTCCGTATTTGAATATATATACTGTATATATGAATATGAATATGAGATTGTGATTGTGATTGTTTTAGTTTTATGGACATTAATAGTCAGGGTCCACGTAAACGTTAAATTTATATTTATAAGTTGAAAGTCTCACAGTTTGAATAATTGAAGTTGTTTACTGTTAGTAATATACCACCCATATTCTTTCAAGTCTTTACTCTTATAACAAAAAGTGAAATAAAATAAATGTGATAATGAATTCAAATAACTATTTCATATAAAAATAATAGCTAAATCGATTCAAATGCATGAGTCCAAGCTAAATTGATTCAAAATTTTGAGTTTAAAGTAGGAATGATAATGGATCAAATTTGAGACGGATACTTTCAAACTTGTATCCACATTCGCTAAAAAAATTTAATGTTAAATTTATATTAAATCTGTAACAGATTTGATATTTTATTACTAAACTCACTTAAACAAATATTTAACATTTACTAAATTTGTGCGAATATATGAAATTTTTAGCGATATTAAAATTATAAAATTTCAGCATTAATTGTATTGTATGTTAATAATTTAATATAAGTACTGTTGTTAATTTTTATAATTTTTAATATGTTTTAATAGTATTTTTTTTACTTTAAATACATATTAAAAGTTCAAGTATCTAATATATATTTTCAATCAACTAGAAGTATAAAAATACAAGAGTAAAGTCATAAAACTAAATGTAAACAATTCAAAACACAAAAATTTATTATTTTAGGAATTACATTACCTAAAAATAAATTTAAAACAATATAAATAAATAAATTTATTTTTTTTAATTCGAGCCGGGTCACATCCGAGTATCTATAATAATACCCAAACCCAAGTTTGAAATAATACGAGCTTGAAAATTAAAGTCCAAGCCCTTTTTTTTTACCCGAGTCGGGCTTGGGTTTTTTTGCCATCTTTAATTACATATAATAAAAAATAAAATTGATAACAACAATTCCATAAAAAAATATATAATTATTTTATAAATTCATATATAATTAATTTAAAATACAACTTATTTAATTAAATTATTTTGATGTTTTGACTCACTTTTTTTTATATTAAGAATAATTATGTAAATTTAAAGATAAAATAAAAATAATTTTTATTATAACATTAAAACAATGTGGTTTTGAATTTTTTTAACATTAACATTAAAATGACGTCGTTTTATTATTTTCAAAATTAAGAATTAAAAAATTATATATTCACGAATACCCGTCTCGGATATCTATTCTTACTTATATCCGTTTCATACCCGCTAAGAATTTTAATTTATTTTTTCAAATTCATCTCAAACTTACTAACAGATATACCAAATTCATCTCATGAGGATCGGGTAGTAACAAATTTGCGAGTAAAATTATCATTCCTAATCCAAAGGGATATTGACATTAATACATGCAATGCAAGGTGATTAATTAATTGCATAATCATAGCGCTACCAGTCAATTAGGCTAATTATAAATAATGTTCAGGCAAGCAAGGATTTCTAGCGATTGGAAAAACTAAATCCACCTGATTTAAATAGATGGTTTGATTGGTCTAAATTGAAGGTTTCGGTTTTAAAAAAAATCAAATCAATTGTTATTGAATCGGTTTTGGGTTTGGGCTTTGTCCAAATTGAACCGATCTAATAAATTTGAAAATTTTTAAAAAATTTACATTTAATTTTTAAAAGTTTTCTTTACCTTGATTACTTTGACCATAATTTTATGTAAACTAACATATAATTTTGAAATAGTTTGATTTTATTTGATTTAATTATTTTTTTTCATTATTTAATAGATTCGCATAAGATAGTTTATGAGAATTTTGAATTTTTTGCACAGAGAATGGAATCACAAAATTAAGCAATTCTCAAATATTGCCAATGTTTAATCAAATTATACATAAGAATTACATTGTGTTGGATATTTGCCTAAATTTTATGAATTTGAATTTTATTGTTATTAAACTATTATTACTGTTACATGAGTATTTTGAAAGTTCTTTGTTGAATGTTAATTGATACATTAAATTGGTTAAATTATTATTTTTTTTACAGTAATTATTTTGTTATAATTTGATAATTTAAATGTTAAATTATTGTTTTGATTTTTAAAATTTTATTATTATTTTGATGTAGAAATTAATTTTTTTTTTTTAGGTTTAAAAGTGAAGATGATTAGACGCAAAAATTATGCCTTATAATTACTTTAATATTTTAGGTTTAAGCACAAATTGACAAACCAAACCGAGTTGATTTGGGTTAGATTGGTTTGCTTTTTACTAGGGATTTGGTACAAATCAAAATTAACAATTTTGGATAGATTTAAATTTTGGACCACAACGATCCAGAAGTTGCACACCCGTAAGGATTTCTTCGTGTAGAATACAATATACAAACAGTGAAAACACTCTGCTGCATTTAGTATTCCAAAATTAGAAAGAAAAGTAAAAGAAGAGAGAGAACTCAAATTATAGAGAGTTCAAAAATGCATAATATATAAAATTGGCGGTAATTAGGATATGAAAAATGTAGGGGATAAGTAAGTATTAAAAAAAAAAAAGTTACTTCTTGGGTGGAAATCTAATGCCATTAAAGTAGTAAAATTTTGATCAAACAAGAAGCAGTTGACTTGTCTGTTGTGAGTAGGTGGAGAGTCCATTATTTGAAGGCCTCAAAATGTCATAATTCAAATATTCTAAAAGCCAAAGTCTAAACACTTATGAGGGTTTTGGGCACAAAGAATTTGTTATTATTAATATTATTGTCATTATTCTAATTCTTTCAATTTAAATGAGGAGAATCATAGAATTTATAATTTGAAATCATTAGCTACAAATCCAATCACAATCACATATTATCTGTCAACAATTTATAATTTTTTTTTTTTTGCTGTAATCTTCATATTTGTATAATTTCATTGATTTTGAATATTAAACATTGTTGGATACTTGGATATGGACATTTATTAATAATTTATAATAAATTTTTTAAATTTGTTAAATCTGTTTTTCTTAATTTGTTCAAGTGTAATACCATACTTTTTAAATATCATCAAAATTTTTATTTTTAATTTCCAATGATGTGGTACAATGACTTTTATTAATTAAAAGGAAAAGAACTTATGTACTCTCAAGGTTCGGTTATATGATCATTTAGTTTATTGGTTTAATATATACCAAACAAACTCTCATCCCGTAGTTTGATACTTGAATTTGGATGAAAATAAAAATAATTTAATGCATTTAATTTTTAAAATAATTATAATTTAGAGGATATTATTAATAGTTATAACAGAAAAATAGATAAATCATCTAAATTGACATAATTTTTTTTGAGTTTACCTAAGTATTTTTGAAACTAATAAGACTAAAGTATTTTTTCAACCAAATCTTTAGGTGTATATTATATAAACAGGGCAAGGTGGAGCCGAATAGTGATATCCTTATCCCCATATTCGCCAAGTTTTTTTTTTTTTTTTTTTTTATACATATACCGTTAAATTTTAAGTAATACCAAACCAATTAAATGCCTCTCAAGTAAAGGGTTTAGCATGTAATCCCCGCTTCCCATTTTTTTTATTTTATAATTTTATAGTAATTATAATAAAAAAATATATATTGATATACATTATAAAGTAGTAGTAAAATAGGTCACCAACTCAACTAAACAAATACAAATATATAACATAATCTAAATTACAGGCACACAAATTATTTTAAAATTAATCATAAAGCATAAAATGTCTATGCAACACTAGGTTCAAGCTTTACATATCTCATTGAAAGAGAATGAAGAAAAATTATACTTAAAAATATTTCAATAAATAAGTTTCACAACGTAAATGTTTAGATAATATAATTTTATATATTAAGAATCTAAGGTAGTGTTTGTATTTTCATCTTAAGTCAAAATTTAATTCAGTTTCAATCATTTAAAGGTGTTTGTTTTTTAATTTAAAACTAAATACTTGGTAATTATGTTGCAGTACAAATAAGTTAAAAAAATAATAATTTAAAGCTTAGGTCTTAATATGAATAAATTTATCTTATTATAAAATTTAAAAATATCTTATAAATTTTATTTATTTCCAAATGTATGTAGTTAACTAACTATTTATAAGGATATGATATTTCGAAACATTACTTTTAAAGATTTATATTTAGACGTTATGAATAAAAAATAAAAATATTTTTCTAAACTATTCAAATGTATATATTTAGACATATTCAGATTTCAGATATAAAAAACAAACACCACCTAAAAGTAATATTAAGTATTCCAAGTAATTATCTTAACAAGTGGTGATGTGGCTTTTAGCAATTAGATTAAAATTTTATAATTTGTTAAATTACTAATTATTCCATGTTACTATCCAAATTGTGAAAGTCGCTTTACAACTTGAGATGAAAGTTGGGATAGAATTTCAAAATTCTAGTATTATTAAACGAAGATAAATTTGTACCTATATCTATCCTTGTATTCGTTAAAATAGTAAAAATTATATCTGATTATTACAAAATTTCTTTCGGATTAGATACCTACAGATAAAATTGACATCCTTACGAGATGACAATGAAGTGTTAGAGCCTTTCCCGTACTTAGGCCTTGTTTGGTGTGCAGTATAAGTCATGAGATAAGGATAAAATTATAAAATCAATCCTTATCCCATGTTTAGAACATGTAGGATTTTATTTTAATATTTGTGGAACCTAATTTATTTATTCTCATAGTACAAAAAAGCTCTTTATTTCTTATCCCAAGACACGTTAGAGAGTAATTAAAACTGAAAGGAAGAGACAGAGCAACCAAAATTGAAAAGAAGAGATGAAAGAGAAAACGAATAGATAGACAAAATAAGTTTCCTTTTAAAATAGAAAGAAATAAAGAGACGAAGAAGAAATGAATAGATGAAAGATTTTGTATCCAATTCTTGAGGTAAAGATTTTTTTTTGTATGGAAAAATCTATTTTGCAAGATTTTTGTTTGGTGTTGAATTCCTAAATGTGTAAAAATTAGGGTTTTTTGTCTTCAAAATATTTGATTTAGAACCTTTGTCTCACAAATAGCTTTCACATCTTCAATATTGTTTTTTTCTTCTTCTAGCTTCTTTAAAGTAGCTTGAACAACCTGCATTAAATATATGGGCTTAAAGTTTGATTAAGAAACTTTGGGACAATAAGCAGGGTTCAATTCCCTTATTTTTCTGGGATAAATATTTTCCAATGGGGTTCATGCTTCTAAAATTCAAATATCAGTGCCATTTTTCCTCTTACTGTAAGGGTTTTATATTCCCTATTTCACTTGGAATTTGTTTGATTAGTTTGTGGGAATCTATTAACATATCATTTAACATCAAGTAAAACTATTTTATAAGTATTGTTGTTTATAGAAATATTTGTCTTTTAAATTATTTTTTTCTGGGTTGAATGTTTTTGCAAGTTCTCTGGTAAATTTACAAATACATTCATGCACATATGTAAAACTATACGATTTACTAACTCAACACCTATTCTCCCTTCTCTGGTTTCAAAAGTGTATGAATTGGGTTTTTGTGTTATATTTTTGAAGATTGGATTACATTTGCAGCACATGCAAAATTTTCATATCAAATAACTTATAAAAATGTAAAATGTAATGTGACTTGGCCTTTATTGCCTTCATGGTTTACTTGCATGTTTGACTGAGATTGCCAAAGTAGAAACTTCTATATTTTGCTTCCCAAGAATCAGAAGTCAATGTATGTGTCAAGTTATGTTGTCTTTACAAAATTGACTTGATTCATTATAACAACATCAAGAGTTTAGGAGAAGAATAAGAAATAAGATTCATCCTGAGATACCTTAGGCATTGCAAATCTCAAAATATTAGTCTAAGAAATCCCCTATTTCTTTAATTATCTTACCCAATACTTAAAGTTATTTATGAATTTATCTGGCTATTGTGGTTTAATAGTTGTTTGAATGTTTTGGCTTACAAAGCAGTCTTGAATTCGATAACTATGTTGTCAAAACTAGACATAAACCATATAACTTTTAATCTATCATAGTTTAGAGGCTGACTACTATACATGTCACATTTCAAGTTCTTTCTTATAGTTTTGAAGTTACAATTTGAACTTTAATATTGGAGTTTTCAAGTTATGCAATAGATTTCAAGTTTTGTATTGGCTTCTATAATATTTAACACGAATGTATATTAGGTAGTCCTTAGTTTTCAATACTAAAACTTACCATCGGTAGAACTTCATCATTTGTTTAATATAGTGACGTGAGTAAGATATATATTGTTTTATAATTCAGTTCATTATTATTGAGAATTAAAATAACATTGTTCTGTAATTGATGTTGTTTAAATTATTAATTGTTGATTTATTATAAAACTTTTGCATTAATTATTTCTTATATCGATTTATCTTGTTATGACTAGATATGGAATAAAGAGAGATTATATTGTTTGCACTTATACAATCGTTGTATACATAATTGCGTATATAACGATTGTATTTGTGCATATTGGCGACTATATTTTGGTTTTATGTTATGCGACGCTACGAGAAATATGCTTTGAACAATTGCGCGTTGTCTAGGCATGAAATGCGTCTCGCTTATCTAGATAGTATTATAGGTCATAGTGAGATAAAGTGTGTGAATCAACTACGGATGGATAGGAAGCTTT
>JAXCLQ010000003.1:6791443-6821886 GCA_035584115.1 Cedrela odorata
AATCTGGGTTATGCCAAGTCTTGGGAATTAATTTACAACAATCCTCGTGGGACGATATTTATCTCATCACTCTATTATTTGTTTGACTCATACACTTGCGATTTTGCACAACACTGTCCACCTGAGGGTGAGGTAACTTTTAATGAGGAATTTAACCATGTAGCTGGTAGGCTTCCCTTTCAAAGTTATTTTACCCAAATTCTTGCCTCCTTTAGGATTCCTCCATACTAACTGAACTTAAACTGTTGGACAATCCTATCAAGTCTGTACGTTTTGTGGTGTCAATTCTCGGACTTCGCCTCTACTCTCGAAGAAATTGAATATATATACATCCTATAGAGAAATCCAATAAGAAGTCCAGGGTGGTTCTACCTTCAAAACCACTCTAATGTGGCGAACCCCATTACTAGTAACTCTACCTCCAACAAGAACTGAAAGAAAAAATGGTTCTTTGTTGAAGGTGACTAGAACTCCACCTATGTGCCAAGACGTTTTGGGGAGGCAATCACTTGGAGTGGTTTGCTTGGGTTAGATCTCTATAGCAAAGAGAGGGTAAAGATAACGAGGTTCTTAGAGTTAGACCAGAGCATTTTGCTCTCAAAGGATGAGATAATTGCATTGGGCCTCGTGGATTTTTGCATATCCAAAGACCAATTGGTCTCGGAAAAGGCCACTCTGCAAGGTAACTATCTTAAAATTTTGCTCTTATATTAGGACTGCAATCTTTGATCTTGATTTTATTCATTCTCACAAGCGAGATAGCCTTCAGAAACCTTACTTTGAACCCCTTCGAGGTTTTACAGAGACTTGCCAAAAAGAAAAGATCTAGGAAGGATCCTTAGTCCCCCAAAGTTGCCCAAAAAGGTATAGTCAAGGCTCTAGGAGCTTCAAAGGCAACTAGCACCTCTAAGTTGACTCGCCCCTAGGCTTTCAACAAGGGGGTAATAATTCGAGGCCCGATGCCTCCTCCTTCAACTCCCTCTGCAGACAAGGGAAAGAGGAAGTGCAAGGCTATAGTTGCAACGGCCGAGGAGAGAGCTAAGAAGAAAAATAGATGTTCGACTAAGCCAACAAGGAATTGTCTAAACCGAACAAGCTTTTTTATAAGGATCTTCTTGTGGAGAAGCAAGAATTTTTTAAGCATTTCCTTCCCTGCATCAACCTGCAGGTTCAGAGCATCAGCCAAAAATTCATTGAGGATATAGCTAGGCTCTCGAATGAGTAGCTACTAAATTTTCAATTGAAGTGGCTGGGCCAATTAACTCTAGTTTCTTTCAATCTTGTATAACAAATTAAACTTTGTAGTTCGTCCCTTGATGATTTTGTATGTCGGCAGTTTTCAGCTTTTCTACTCTACTATGCTTCAGCATGGCACCCTTATGGATAATTTTTCCAAGGTGTCAGAAGCCGAGAAGACGAAGAAGAACTTGGCAATTGAAAGAGTCAAGTTTAAATCTGATCTTGGGAAGTTGAATTAGGAGCGAGATAACCTCCAAATTATAGTGGCCACAGCTAAATCATCTTAAGCCAAAGCAAGCAGAAGGATCGAAGCCCTAAAGTTTAAGGTGAACGGTTTAAGGGAGGAGGGACAAGCGCACCTCTAAAGTTTTAATAAGGCGTGTGAAGAGCTTCGGGGAAGCTTGGACTCAGAGAAGAAAAGGTACTCACCTCTATCCAAGAAGGTCAAGAAGATGAGGCAGACATGAAGGCTCGGCTGATGGAGTGCTCCTTGAGGGAGAAAAGCATCATAACTTCAAGACGATACACGTGCCTCCTACGAAATTCATCACTAGTCTTTCTACCAAGCCGCCCCTTACTACTATAGCTGTTCTCGTAGAGGTCTCTTCTGCCGAGAAGATGGAGGCCCCTCCCCTTCCTTCTAGTGTGGTTGATCCTAAGGCCCTCCTTACTAACCCAGCGAATCCTTTGGCCCACCCTCTAGCCGACCAGCTTTCTGAAGTAGTTTAGTTTGTTTTTTTGTAATAAACTTTATACATCAATAAAACTTCTATTAGAAATTTCTTGGTTTACTTTACTCTCTGTTCTGTTTTTCTCTACTTTCAACGATTGGCTTTATCCGTAACACTTGATTGAATCTTCTTTGAACTTATAACATTTTAATCTTTCTCTTAAAATAGTTTGGTAACTAAGCTTCAAATAATCCGAGATGGATCATCCTTCATGTACTTCGAATTTTTTGCTTTAGACTTAATAAAATTTAGGGTATCCTTTCCTTTGGGTGCCCATAGACCTCGGTCTATTTTGAGGTTATTTTTGAGACTTTCATTAAGTAGTAAACATCCTCACTCTGAAGCGATTTGATTGTTCAATCTTTTTCGAATTATGTGAGTATTGTAATTGATTTCGTACTTGAAACTCATTTAAGCTTTAGGCACGAGCTGATTACTTAAGAATCCTTGAAATGGAATATAATGTGCATGTTCGAGAACCGTGTCATCCTTTCTTAAACTTTGAGAGGAGATCATTTCGAGATATATGAATGTCATCGCTTGAAAACCTCTTTTGCTCTTGTACGTCCTGAGACCACATTTAGGGCTTATTCAAGCTGAAGATACTATTACCTCGAGACAGTTAATAAGCTAACGTCTGAGAACCGTGTCGCCTATATTTAGTTTTCGAGAGAAGATTATCCCTAGACGTTCTGAAATAGTTACTCAAGAATCTCTGTTACTCTTATACTCTCTAAAGCCTCACTCAGGCCTTGTTTGAGCAAAGGATACTATTACCTCGGGACAGTTGATAAGCGAATTTCTGATAACCGTGTCAACCGTGTTTGGGTTTCGAGAAGAGATTACTTTGAGACATTCTAAAATAGTTACTCGAGAACCTCTTTTGCTTTTATGCTTTTTGAGGCCTCACTCAGGGCTTATTTGAGCTGAGGATACTATTACCTCAAGACAGTTAATAAGCCAACGTCTGGAAACTGTATCATCCATATTTGAGTTTTGAGAAGAGATTACCCCGAGATGTTTTTTAAGTTAGGTTTATTTATAGATCAACTTCCGAAGTAATAAAAGTAACTTTTTTAATCTCTGCTAGAAAATTTATTACAAATTTTTGTTATTTCTAAGGGTAATACAACTTCAGATGTTTAGCATTCCATAGTTTTCGAACTCTTTGTCCTAAGGGGGCTTCTAACTTATACCGAGTCTGAGAATCTAAATGACTTTGTAAAGTCCTTCCCAGTTTGTTCCCAACATTTCTTCTCTTAGTACCTTGGTGTTCAGGGTTACTTGTCTTAAAACTCAATCCCCTATTTGAAAAGAACGGTGCCAAATGTATTTATTGTAATACCTCGCTACCTTTTGTTGATGGGCTGTAGCCTTTATCATTACTCAATCCCTTCTCTCTTCCAGCAAAACTAACTCCAAGTGTAAGCTCTGATCATTGAATGCCTCATTACAGTTGTTAACCTCAATTGGAATCAACACCTCACACTCGAAAGCTAAACTGTATAGAGTTTCGCTTGTGGCTACCTTGGGAGTAATTTGGTACCCCCAAAGAACCTTAAGAAGTTTGTCAATCCATTCACCTTTGTGCTAATTGAGCTTCTTTTTTAGGGTCCTTTTAATGATTTTGTTAGCGGTTTTCACTTCTCCATTAGTTTTTAAGTGTGCTAGTGTTGCGAATCTGAGGTCAATTGAAAAGTATAATAGAATTCTCTGAAGTTTGCATTGTTAAATTACTTCTCATTATCCATGATCAGCACTTGAGGTATTCTAAATCTGTAGCTGATGCTGTGTTTGACAAACATCGTAACCTTTTTCTAAATAATAGCAGCAAGGCTTCGGCTTCCACCCACTTCGTAAAGTGATCAATAGCCACTATAGCATACTCCGTGTTAGTCCGAGCTAGGGGTAATGGTCCAATGAGGTCGAGCCCCCATTGAGAGAATAGCTAAGGGCTCATCAGCAAGGTCAACTTCTCTAATGGTTGTGTCGGAATGCAATCGTATATTGGACATTTATAACAAGTTTTAGCTAACTACGCTTCATCTCGCGAAAGTGTTAGCTAGTAATATCCTTATCTCAAAACCTTGTGGGTCATAGTCCAAGCTCTTTTGTGTCCATCGCATACTCCGCGGTAAATTTCTTCTAAAATTCAAGCTGCTTCGTCAAGTCTCACACACCTAAAGCAGGGGATGCTGTACCCCTATTTGTATAGTTCTCTATCAATGACTATGTACCTTGCCAACCTATTTTTGATTTTTTGAAATTACTGCCTATCTTCCAAATTTTTTTTGTTTTAGATGTAAAATCTGATTTCATCAATCCAACAGCGGTAAGTGTCCAACTAAGATACACATGGTGGCTGACTATTGGCTTCCTTACTTCTTAGTTTTAATACTTCAATTGGGACCGAGGCAATCAATGTCTCATACTCTACCTCATTATTAGTAACTCTAAAATTAAACTTTAAGGCTTACATTATCTCAGTACCTTCTAGGTTTATAAGAACAACACAAGCTCCTCCCCCTTGTGTATTTAAGGCTTCATCGATGAAGAGGCTTCAGATCGGCTTCTCTTTGTCTGAGGTGACCTGTTTTTCTTGGGCAAGAGGTCCTTCCATGATTTGATGAACAAGGAGGTGCTCAGATGCTGATCTTTTGACCATAAAATCTACGAAAGCTTGGCCTTTGATCTTTTTTTTGGGTTTATAGGCGATGTCATACTCGCTAAGTTCAACAGATCACTTAACCAGTCAACCTGAGAGGTTCGGCAGATGCAGAATTTGTCTTAGTAGTTAATCTATCAACACCACAACCTGATGAGCTTGGAAATAGGCTTAAGCTTCTGGGCTGCCACTACCAATGTTAATACCAGTTTCTCTGGTGACAGGTACCTCGTCTCGGTATTTAATAGTGCCTTGCTAGTATAGTAGATAGGACGACAAACCTTCTCTGCATCTTCCTTTACTACGACTGAGCTTGTTGAGTGGTCGGTTATTGCAAGGTAGAGGTACAGTGTGTCTCCAATCTGCCTTGTTAGATAGGGTAGCGACTCGAGATATTGTTTTAGCTTTTGAAAACTACGCTCACATTATTCTGTCCATTCAATCTTCTTCCCCTTTTTCATGACTTGGAAAAGGAGGAAATACCTATTGGTAACCTCAGACTCTTAAGCTCTTTGAGATTTGATAGGGATTTTAGATCCAATATGGCCTTGATCTTTGGTGGATTAGCTTCAATGCCTCGTTCGCTGACCATGTATCCCAAGAACTTTCCAGCCTAAACTCCGAAGGCACATTTCTCAAGATTCAGCTTCATATTATACTTTCTCAAGTATGAGAAGGTCTCTTCCAAATGCTTTGGGTAATCTTGGACTTTTAGAGAATTAGTGATCATGTCATCCACGTATACTTCCATGGTCTTTCCAATTAATGGCTTGAAGACCCGATTGACCAGCCTTTGGAAGGTGGCTCCAGCATTTTCAATCTGAATGGCATCACCTTATACCAGTACAATCCCTGATTGATAATAAAGGTTATTTTCTCCTAGTCTAACTCGTGCATTCTAATCTGATTGTATCTTGAGAATGTGTCCGTGAAACTCAATAATTCATGCCCAACTATCAAGTATACCAGCTGATCGATCCTAAAACGTGGGAAACTGTCTTTGGGACAAGCTTTGTACAAATCTGTGAAGTTTATGTACATTCTCCACTTCTCATTAGCCTTTTTAACCATCACTACATTCGATACCCACTCCGAGTAATGTACTTCCTTAATGAAATTTGCCCTTATCAATTTGTCCACCTCAGTATTTACCGCTTCTTTCCTCTTCATATTGAATGGTCTCATTTTCTACTTTATTAGTTTGTATTGGGGATTAATAGCGAGTCAATGGGAAATCACCTGTGGGTCGATGTTGGGCATATCTTTGTGAGACCATGCAAATAAGTCCATATATTATCTCAAGATATCTTTAAGTTTGACCTTCAGCTCGCCAAAGAGTTGAGCACCCTTAACCATTTTTTAAAGTGATCCCTGGTCCAGGATGACAGACTCAAGCTCTTCCAGCGGCTCTAAGGTCAATGGTCTTTTATCTTGATTGAGCTTCTTGGTGATTAGATCTTCCCACAAGTTTTTGCCATCTGTTTCTAAAACTTCTCTCCATAGGCGTCTCAATAAACAGTATGAACTTTTAAAAGAAACTGCAAAACACGACCAAACTTCTTTTTTATTTCCTTTGACAATTCTGATCCCTTCTTCTTCTTGGAATTTTAATTTCAGATAATGTACACTTTCTACTACCTTTGTAGTTTTAAGGAAGGGTCTGCCGAGATATTTTAAGGTCGATCACTTAGAACTCCACCATTGTAGTTTTCTGGTACAACCTCTCTCCTATGGTGATGGGTAGCTGGTTTATTCCCAAAGGGTAAATATATGATTATCTAAAACCATAGAGAGTGTCTTGGTAGGCTTAAGTCTCAAATCTTCAATTCCCAAAGAATTTAGGGTTTTCTTGAAGATAATATCAATCGAGCTCCTTATGTTTACCAAGATTTGGTTGACTTTAGCTGTTCCTACTTTTAAATTTATCACCAACACATCATCATATGGGTAGTGAACCTTCACTCCGTCCTCATCTATGAACATGATGGGCATCGAGGCGATTCTTTGTTTCTTCTCGGCTCATACGTTCATAATGTGAATATCAGATGGGGTATTCGGCAGTGAATATCTCAAATAATTTTTCCTTGATCTATTTGAATTTTTGGCTAACGTTACCCCTTCTGAGATTACCATAGTCCGATCTTTTTGTCTTGTTTCATGTTCGATCTCTTAATCCGAGACTCTAGATCCATCTTCATTCCTAGTTACCAAGTCTCACAAGTAATTATTTCGGTTTAGTATTTCTAACTAACTTCTGAAATCAAAACATTCGTCTATCAGGTGTCCAGTGCTTTGGTGGAACTCACAAAATTTATTCTTGGCTTCTTTCATCGATTTAACCCTCAAGGGGGCAGGGTTCTACCAGTATGGTTCCTCGCTTTTTAATTTCATGCCTGACTTATGAGAGTGAGACGTTTTGGGGAGTGAAAACGAGATCCCCTTGTACATGAGCTACTCTCTTTGTGCCATCTCTCTTCAACGACCAATATCGTCTCGGAGAAAACTCGTCTCTTCCTCCCGATGTTCCGTTTCAGCCTAGATCTTATCTGTCTTTCCTATCAAATTCGTGGGAATTTCTTTTATCGTCACATCTCCTTCTCGAGTCGACCCTGGGATTTTTTATCTCACCAAGAAGTTATGGCTCAAAAGTTCTTTCTTTTCTCATCTTGAAGGCAATTTGGTGCTCAATTTCTATCTCGTTTAGTAGTTTTCTCTAAGCCATTTCGTAAATGGTAATAGATGGTTTACTCATAGCATACTATCCTCGATCTACCCTCAAGCCTTTCCTGAGACCTTCCAAAGCTAGGGAATGGTGATAAGCTCCCAATTTTATCACCTCATTATAGTACCTCTTGACGAAGCTCCTGAAGCTTTCGCCTTCTCCTTGCTTCACGAGCAGTAGTGAACTTAGAGTTTTAAGACTAATAGTAACCCTTCTAAACTTTTCCATAAATACTCTATATAGTTGCCTAAAACTACCAATGCTACCAAAGTCAGACTAATGAACCACTTTCTTACTTGCCCTTCTAGTGTTAGTGGGAACAAAAGACACATTTGAGATTCGTCTAACCCTTGGATTAACATCATCTCCCTAAATATATCCATATGCAGGGAAGGGTTGGTCTTCCCTGTGAAAAGGTTTATTTGTGGCATCTTGAATTTCCTAAAGAGGACGAGCTCTAATATCTTTTAAGTAAAAGGGGACTTATAATAAAATCATGTCTTTGGTGCAAGCTCGTCTCCTCTTTGTTCTTCCCTTTTTCTTTTGGTCTTCTAACTTCTCGACCAATTTTCAAATACGAGCCTCAAGATTCTCGGCCCTATCACTATCTTCCCTATATCTCCTTCTTTAAGAGGGATTTTTTTATCAAGCCTTCCCTTTGCCTACTCTGATCAAATCATCTAGTGAATATTCAAATATTGGTTCAAGACCTTTGTGGGGATGACCAAAAATCTTCCCTTTCCTATTTTCTAAAGCGGTATACTTTCTCCTGGTAGCATCTTGTAGATGTCCAGTTTCGTGGTTCACAGCGTGTAAGACATCTGGCATACTACTTTCAATAGCTTTCACTGGTTTGGGTGTCTCCATCACTAGGGAAACGGCTTAAAGTATCTTCTTCATCCTTGTTACCTTTTCTACTAGTGCTTGAATCTGTCTATCTTTCTCCGCGTGCTGTTTTTCTTTCTTAGCCAATCTCCTAGCCAACTAGGCGGTTTCCACTACCTCTTAACGGAGGCAAAGTTGGTGCAACAACGAAGCTTCTAAATCATAATTCGCGTCTTCTAATGGTGGCGGCTAGTCGCCAATATCTTGATTGATTGCCGTATTCTCCGCAGGGGAATTGTCTTGGGGATTTTCTCTAGTTGTTGCCCGGTTTCTAGTTATATATGTTAGTGAAGTAGCCCTGTTCTTCCTTTCCCTTAGTGGTTTCTGACTTTTTGTCAGATTCTCACAAATGACGTCAGACGTTGATGTAACAAAAATCCCTTCTGTGAATTCTGTGCATTAGCAACAATTTTCTTCCTCGAGTGTTTTCTCGGCCTGTAGTCACAACAATCAAAAGAAAAACCTCAAGGGTAAAAGTCGGTTGTTCGGCAAAAACTCTCTGACACTTAAGTTAGGATTTTACTTTTTAGAAGACTTATAGGAGAATTTTAGTTCTTTTTGTCTAAGTTTTAATAGTCGTACTTGGTTGTAGCTAGTCTTCTTTTATAAGTATTTGTATTCTATAATTATGGCAGAATTCCATGAAATCTGGAAACAAACATTCCAATGCACGAGGATCACGAAAATTCTATTGGATAAGCATCGGCTTCCGGATTTTGAGAGATCATGTGTTTTTTTCAAAAAGTGTTCCATAAGATTCTTATTATGTATGAAGTCCTAATTGGCAAGTATCCTCATTGGAGAATAAACCGGGAAACATATGTGAAGGAAATGAATTTTTCATAAGCATGCAAGTGTTGAAAGGTTTCGAGAATCTTTGTTTGAGACTCCTTTATTCATTTGAGATGAGCTCAGGTGTTGCATGTCTGAAATCCTTATAAGCTGTGACTAAGATTCCCATAAGCTATGATCGAAACCTTTATAAGCTGTGACCAAGACCTTTACAAGTTGTAGCTTGAGACTTACTAACTGACTGTGAAAAGTCTCGACTCTTAAAAGAGTCTAAATTCTCTTTACCATTCAAATAAGCTCTTCTCAGATGATGATAGGTTTCAGAATATTACTTATTTATTCATATAAAGTTATTATAGGCTTGTAACCCTTTTAGGTCTTAAGTAAGCCGAACTATATACCTAACAGGTTTAATTTTTACCTTTTTGAAATATGACACTTTTAAATTTATAGTTAAATATAATTTTTATTTGTGCTTGATATCTATCCTTAAATTATGAAATATTATACATATCATAATTTTATTAAATTATTAATCATTGTGTGTATAATATTTTATTTAACTTAATTTATCATGTTATTTGTAAAATAATTTAATAAAATCATGATGTGTATGTATTTATTTTAAAATTATCGAACAATTTAATAATTATAATATATATATACATAAAATAATATTATTATATATATATAATTATATTATAAAAAAAATTTAATTTCTCTTTTTGTGGTGTATAATATTAACTCGAGTATTAATATAATATTTTTTTTAAATAAATTTGTTGTATATTAATTCTCTTTTGTAATTTATTTGTTTTCTTTTTCATTTACTCAATTTTTTATTTGTGTATTCCACTACTTTTATAATTTAATATCGTTGATTTTAATTTTTGAAATATTTTTTTTATGGAGTTAAAAATTAAAGAAACAGATATAATTGATAAATATAGTATCATTTTTTTTAGCTAAAATCGAACAAAAACTTAAAAACAGAATAGATTTTAATTAATTGTAAAACTGAAACTAGAATCGAATTTGGTTATCTCTATCTCTAATGTCTTTTTTCATTAATTAAATACTAAATTCTTATGATTTTAAAATATTTTATAATATTATTTCATAATTAAATTTAGTAATGTTTTTTTAATTTAAAAAAAAATCAAAATAGAACATAAAACCCTATTAACGGCGAACCAGTTAACTGAACACTTTGAAGGTCTAGTTGTATTTGCTTGCAAACAATCAATCAATCCGACACTGAGAACATAGAGAAAAAAATGGCGGTGCCGCGCAATGGAATGATGGAGGAAGACGATAACGAGGAAGACAATGCTCTCTTCGAAGAAGACGGAGTTAATATCGACCTCGAATCCGAGACACCTCCACATCTCCGTGAACTTGCCGCCGCCGCTCAGCTCGGCGACGTTGAATCCCTCCGCGTCGCTCTAGGTTTATTGTTTGATTTGATTTTTTGAGCTATTACTGTTTTGCTTTATGTTTTATTTCCAGTGTAAACAGTAAACCCTAAAGTTTTATTAGTTCGTGCTTTTCTAATTAAAATTAGAATACAGAATATATATTTAATCTGAAATTGAGGTATTTTATTCGTAATTTGATGATCCTGCAAGTGTTATTAGGGTTTTAGAATAAGGTTTGCTGAGTTATAAATTAATTTATTAGAAGGAAATAGAAACTGAGAAAAAATGTGAATGGATAGCCACATTTGAATACTGGTGCAATTATTTACTTTGGATTTGAGCCTATGAACACATTGGATAAAGAAAATTCTATTGTTTGATTTGGTGGTTTGTATCACATCAATTCTGATGTTTTACAAATTTCTGAATAACTTTATAGATAACCTGAGTGGTAGCATTGATGAACCAGTTGAAGATGGGGACACTGCTCTCCATCTGGCTTGTCTCTATGGTTATCTGCCTTGTGTCCAGGTCAGTTTCCGACTTTTGCTCGGCATTTCTTCTTTAAGAATATGCTCATCTATTTGGGTGCCCTAAAGCCTTAGGATTTGAGGAGTTATTTTTCTTACCTTGAGTCTTTTCCATTTAGCTACTCTTGGAAAGAGGGGCTAATTTGGAGGCCCAGGATGAAGATGGAGCAGTTCCTCTGCATGATGCTTGTGCCGGGGGTAGGTTATAAATTTCTTATAATTTATCCTTTGAAGTTTGTACTACTACATCCGTTCATCTCTTTCCTTTTAATGATGATTTTTTCAGGTTTTTTTGAGATAGTACAACTTCTAATTAACAGTGCTAACGATTCTGAATGTGTGAGAAGGATGATAGAAACTGTTGACGCTGAAGGTGACACCGTGAGTGCTATCTGTTCCTTATAAACCTCTTGAGTTAGCCAATATTTTGAGTTTATTATATCATTAGATCAGTGTCAGTTGAAGTTGATGATTCATCTCACATGGTTAATCACCAACCGAGACCATAACCCACGCTTTCGCAAATTAATTTAAAAAAAGTGATGTAGAGTCAGATTTGGGCCTGTTTTGCTTGACTCTGTTGTTTGCAGAGTCCTTACAATGAAACTTTCTTTGTACCTTTTTTCCTGAGTGGAAGGGTGTGTTGGCTTCCCTTTCTTCCTGGCTTACAGAAATGTGATTACCAAAATGATATAATTAATGGAAGCACCTGTGTGATTTTACCTTTTTTCACCACAAAACCTTTGTTACTCAAGTCTTATGATTCACTTTATATGGATATATTATTACAGCCTCTTCATCATGCGGCAAGAGGTGAACATGTGGATGTTATAAGATTATTGTTGGCTTCTAGGGCTTCTCCTACAAAGGAAAATTTATATGGAAAGGTTAGTCTTTGAAAGGATCCCAATGATTTTTTCGCTTTCTCCATCATCACTGTCTTACTAACTAGTAATGATTTGACAGACCCCAAGTGATTTGGCTGAGCCAGACACTGAGGCTAGGAGGATTCTGGAAGCTGCTGTTACAGCTGCGGCCTGCCAGTAAACTCTATTGGATATTGGAATTATGTAAACTGTTTTCTGGTTGTTTGTTTTGATAGATAGTTAAGGGCAAGATAATGTTTAGATTTTGATTAAAATTTTGTTTTCTGTTGGTTTTAAAATCTTAAATGGAAGAAGGGCCATATATCTTGATTTTAGCTGGTTAGATATATATATATATATATATATTATGAGTTGTTTTGTTGATTCAGTTAATAATATGAGTGATAGCTATTTCCTTTGCCATTTTTAATATGCATTGTACCTAGTCATTCAAAATCCACGCATTAGATTGACTTATTAGTTGGGGGCGCTTTGCTTTCAAGTTTTCTTAGAAGCTCTTGAATTTCATTGGATTCATCCAAACGGCTCTTGAATTTCATTTGGAGGGATTAGAGTTATTTTTGAGGTTTTGATATTAAAAATATTTTAGGTATGAATTTGTTGATTAGTTGAGCATTTTAAACTTGATTAGTTCAAGAATTTTGGTTTTGGACTTTAAATTATGTCTCAGCTATGGTCGGTTGTGAATATTTTTATGGGGTCGATAATTTAAATAATCTAGTTCACACAAAATTGAAGTAGTTTTGGGCTTTGTTTTGTTTTGTTTTTTTTCTTAAAAAAGAAAAAATTGTGGTACAATTTTAAATTTTATCTTAGATTGTATTATATTTTTTAAAATATATCAAATAAAGTGTTTAGTGAATACAATTTCAAGGTTACTTAGGAGCTTTTCAAAATTTAAACATTGAGTTAATATTTTACAATATCATTCAAGACACTTTATAGTATTTATCATTGTCTAAAAAGTAAATTCTAGTTTTGAAAGCATCTAATAATAATAATAAATGCTTTGGCAATGATTAAAAAAAAATTAATAATTTTAACATGCATTTTGTTGCTTACAAAACTGTGAAGAGCAACTACTTCCTTTCTCTGATCGTCTGAGGTTCTGGCAGAAGATAGGAAGACCGAACGGTTCTTATTATAGAATTAATAACAAAATTAGTCATGTCATTGCCAAAAAAATCAACCCAAATCATCTCTCTTCTTTATTATACTCTTTGTGTTGAGCAATTATTGAAGACAATACTGCCACGTCGACGCAATTGACTGTTGTTCGTTATACCCTAACCCAGCAGATAATTCGTCCTAAAACCATTTTTAACTCTGGTTAAACTGAGCTGAGGTGAGGTTAGCTAGCAGGACAAAGGAAGGAAAGATTTGTTGCTCGATTCACGAACACTTCGACTTTCCTCTTGACTCTTGAGCCAGCCAGCCTGCCTTCTTGTTCTTGATCATATACTTGACCAGAAGGCTCCAAAGCTGCAGATCTGGGAATAATACACACAGGGACCTGTTTCTTATTTATCGGGGAAATCTTATAAGATGGCGGCTGCGCCAGCAAGAGCTCGGGCCGATTACGATTACCTGATAAAGCTGCTGCTCATCGGGGATAGTGGCAAGTATCTTTTCTATTGATTAAGCTTTACTAAATTGTTACTAATTAGTAGGCCAGTAGCTGAACTGAGGAGTTTTCTTTTAGCTCTTGTAAATTTAATTCCAAATGCGAAAATCTTGATTGCTGTAATTTGTAATTTATGATCCAAAGTTGTGTTAGTTTGGTGCAATTAGTTTGAAATCCTTATAACTCCATGTTATTTGTTTATCTATTGACTCTTTCTTTAATTAATTATTTCTTTTCAATATAATAATAATAATAATAATAATAATAACAATAATATTAATAATAAAGAAATACTACATCATGAGTTAAGGATCTTACCTTGAAGGTGGGTATTGAGGTGCTGTGGCTTTTAATTCTCAACTATTGTGGGATAAAATAACTCTATTAAGTAGGAGTGTGAATGATCAACTAAATGTAATAAATTGAAATGATCGTCAACTTATATCTTTATGTTTTGATAAAGAAGCAATAGAGTTGATTTCTTATTCTATCTTTTGGTCAACTTCCATTGGCAGTTCTGTAGATTTTATTTTACTCGCATAGTGATTAGTTGGGACCAATCTTTGTAGCTCTTATTATTGAAGTATTATTCAATCACTTTTTGGAAATGGCTACTAGTACTGTGACTAGTCTGTCATCTATTAACTAAAGTTTTTGGGTTGAATTTGTCTTACTTAGTATAAGAGCAAGATTAGGATACCCCCATTGCTACTGCCCACCACTATTCATTTATTTACCTGTTTCTGGTTCTTGTCTTGGGATCCGCATGCTAGGCCAACTATATGTTCTTCTTGCAAGAGAGGGGAGTGTTAGATTATTATATGTCATTTAGTTTTCCTATGTGCAACTACTTATGCTATCATTACCTCCCACACATATCAGCTTAGGCTTCTACTTTTATTTTTCTGATAGTTTTGTTGTTCCTTTTCAACTCTTTGAATAGCTAATTCAGTCAGTTTCTGTTTCATATTAGATCAAATCAATATATATTGATGTGCCTATGATAATAATATGATTTTCAAGCTATATGCAGGGGTGGGAAAAAGTTGCCTGCTATTGCGTTTCTCAGATGATTCTTTTACCACAAGCTTCATTACCACAATTGGGTTTGTTTCTAAAACCTTAAGTCGTATTATTATGTTATTCTATAGCTTTCATCTGTTTCCTGAACATTTGATGTCCCTATTAGGATTGACTTTAAGATTAGGACCATTGAGCTTGACGGGAAGCGCATTAAATTACAAATATGGGATACTGCTGGACAGGAACGTTTTCGGACTATTACAACAGGTGCGTATTAATTTGTTGTAGTACTCTTCCAGATCTGAGGACTGTATTTTTATTGGGGCCAAAAATATTGCCGTGCAATCTGAAATATTTAATCTATTTGATTGAACAATTTAAGGTGATTGATTGTGTTTGTTAAAAATAGTCATTGTCTCGTATTTCAGAGAGGAAGGACAAAGAAGAATATAATTGTCAATTTCTTGTAATTATGACCATTTTTTTGGCTATATCAAAAAATCAAGACTTAATTGATCGGTCTAGTAATTGTTTATTTGATGCATAACATATTGCGTTGCAGGGGTGAATCCACGATTTATTATACCACTAAGGTATCTTCTAGGCATAAGATTGACATGATTGGATGATTACCTAGCATAAATAATATCATTGTTATGGGGAGTTTGAGCTGTATGGTAAACAATATAAAAATGTGTAAACAGCCCTTCTAATTGCTCAATGTGATTAAATTTGTTTGTACTAGATCTTTGGGTAACAGCTGGATTTTCATTCTTGCATGCATATTTGCTTGAGTTGTTCTTGTCCTCTTCTTGATGACTGCCCTAATCGTTATTATTTTGTTATGTTATTAAGGTTGTTCATTACCTCTTCAATTTCTTTCATCTGTTTGAATTATTTTAACTTTACTCACCTTTTCCATTTGTAGCTTATTACAGGGGAGCCATGGGCATATTGCTGGTCTATGACGTGACAGATGAGTCATCTTTTAACAGTACACTCACCTTTCTCTCCCCATTTTTCTTCTGTTAAGATGCAAAACATTTCTTCTGCAGAACAAAGGACAGCTATCTTTCTCTCCATGTTTTGTTCCTATATGTCAGGCTTAACTCATTAGCGAGCTGAATTATTGAAAATAGTAGACATGAAATGTTTCAGATATATTTTTTTAATATCTAATCCAACTATTATGTAGACATCAGGAACTGGATGAGGAACATAGAGCAGCATGCTGCTGATAATGTCAACAAAATATTGGTGGGCAACAAAGCTGATATGGATGAGAGCAAAAGGGTAATGAAGGAAACACATCTATAACATTAGCTGGAGTATTACTTTTGTAAACCTAATGGTCATTACCATTCGATCATTTCTTATAGGCTGTCCCAACAGCAAAGGGTCAAGCATTAGCTGACGAATATGGTATCAAATTCTTTGAGACGGTAAGAGTGTACAGCATTGAATAGCACATTGTAAGTTTTTAACATTGATGGGGAAGCTAGCTTGCTCTAATATGGAGTAAAAATGAATTTTGTTGTTACTTTGCTTTTGCTTTGGTGGGACGCAATTGCATAGTTAGTCAGCATATGAAATATCTTGCTTCTCTGGGATGAGTTGGCTACTTATTCCTGCCCCATGGACCTGAGGACTTCTTTTAGTACACTGACATTGTTGAGCAATTTTTGCAGAGTGCAAAAACAAATTTCAATGTGGAGCAGGTTTTCTTTTCAATTGCAAGAGACATAAAGCAAAGAGTTGCGGAGAGTGACTCAAAAACAGAGGTATATAATTTATTTCCTAAACTTATGAGGTTGATATAATGATTGACATGTTATTTTAAACTAACTAATATCTCATAATTTTGATTTTGTAATTCTAGCCTCAAACTATCAAGATCAGTAAACCAGACCCAGCCAAGGGGTCGACAGCTGCTCCAGAAAAATCAGCATGCTGCAGTTCATGAATTTGTTTCAAGAGGACCAAACATTGGTTGCATTCCCCTCGCATGTGTTGTAATCGAATCCTGAGGAGTCAGTCATATTCCAGTTTGCCAAGGTGCGTATTGGTGACACCATCTTCTCATAATATTGTAATTCCTCCCAAAAACTGTGGGGAGTAAATCATTTAGATGCTTTACAAGATTTATATAACTGTCTTGCTGCCTGCCTGCAAAGGTTTATAACAATTTTTATTTGTGTATTCTTATTTGTTCTCATACATTGAGTAGGTCTTGATCCTTAAGCTAAATTACCATTGTATTATAGTGCTGTGTTATGTTCAAAAACAATTAAAATGATGATAGTTACTAAATTTGCTTGATCTTGTTGGGAAGTTTTGGCTCTCTTCTCTTAGAAAAATTTCCTAGTAGAGAAGCAAGGTTAGGGGCGGCCCTGAGTTTCCCTGAGATTTTAGAGGTCTTAGGTGAGTGTTTGAAGTGTGATCCTCTATTGAGTTTAACATTAAGTTAAAAAAATGAGTTAAATTTTGGATTTTTTGATAAAATAGTTCATTTAACAAGTTCATACTTATTTATAAACAGAGATAGAAATAAAATTTAATTTTAGCAAAAAAAATTTGAATTTATACTAAAATACCTTTATTTACAATGTATGGCCAATAATATTTATTAAACGTCTAGAATTTCGACGTTTGACCAAGAATATTAATCAAACGTTGAGAATCTTGACATTTAGTAAAAATATATATATATATATATATTATCAAACGTCAAGATTCTTGACATTTGACAAAATTACTTGGCTAAACATTAAAATTTTTTATGTTTTATAGATATTTTTTGTTAAACATCGAGATTCTTGACATTTATGTAAAAATATTTATCAAATGTCAAGAATTCTATATTATAACATAAAATTTTGAAAAAAAAAAAATTATATCAACATTGTCAACTATATAGTTGAAAATAATTATTACATTGGTATTACATTTTAAAACAAAAAATTAATCATATATTTTTTTCAATGTAGGCACAAATAAATGAATCATGTTATAAATTTATTGCGCAATTTAAATATTTAATCAATTGATAATATACTTATATTATTATTAGTTGTTTCTAACAAATTAATGAGTTATTTATGTGTGAGACTTTTCACAATGTTCTCATTTGGTGTATTATCTCAAATAAATTTTAAATTTACTAAAAATGAGTAATACTAATGTAAATATATTATTAATTGTATAATATTTAAATTGCATAATAAAATTGTACTGTATTTAGTTTATTTGTGCCACATTATTTTTAATTGTATAGTTGATAATATTAATATGAAGAAATTTTTAAAATTTAATATTATAATATAGAATTTTTGAAATTTTGTTAAGTATTTTTGTCAAATGTTAAGAATTTTTATTAAATTAGTTAAATATCGAAATTCTCAACGTTTAGTAGATAATTTTGGCTAAACTTCGATGTTTTCAACGTTTGATAGAAGTTTTAAGTCAAATATTATTCAGAAGAGTAATTTGATCCAAAAATTAATTTTTTGCCTAAGATTAAATTTTATTTTTTTCTTATACCATAAATAAATTTGGACTTATGAAATTAGCTAATTTGTTGGAAAAAAAAAAAAAAAAAACCCTTAAATTTTGAGAGTTCAACCAACCACAGAAACAAGGGATAGATGTTACTGCAAGGAAATGATTGTGATATTATAATTTTTAAACTGTTGGTGTGATCAATCTTTTTTAATTTTTAAATAAAAAAAGGGTACGAGATTTTGTTTTGAATGATTTGAAAAGTAAAAAAAAAATCAATTTTTGGATAATTTTTGGATACATAATAACATTAATCAAAAATAAAATTGTGCAAAATGAGTACAAAATGAACAGTACTCATAAGTAAAATTGTGAGTTCAAAATGAAAAATACTAATATCATATTGTTTGTGTGTGTGCGCGAGTGAGTTATTAGAATAATAAATTTTATTTAAATGCCAGTAATCCCGATAATAATTAGTAATGAATTTCACTTTTAACTATTATACCACGATCATAACTCAATGAAACACAGCGGCATTCCGTAATGGTGACAAAAATTTTTGTGACAATTGGCATCCTAAAATTAAGGTCAGTTTTAGACCTAAAATAATTAAAATTTTAGAAAGATTATTAGACGAAAAGTAATAGAATTATTTCTCTCAATTCCAATAGTATAGTATAAAGTATGCATTAATATGATACCTCAAGAAAAGGACATTAAAAATTAATATATAAGATAAATGGTAGTTGGGTTCTCACAATATAACCTAAATATCCGAAATGATATATCTATATTCCGAGTCCAAACTAATTGTTATCTTTTTGGTTCATATTTTGATAGTTGTTGTATTTGACTGATTTAAACCGACTTAATGACATAAATAGTATTATCTTCTAATTGATTGATGATCAAATGTTCGAAAACAAATTAATAAATAAACTACAAAAGTACGAATTTACTCTTACTATGTAATTTCACAATTCATCAAATATAAGATTTGTTTGTAATCTTACAAACACAACATTTATTGTTATATAGAAAAACTTTTAACTTTAATAATATTTTAATATAATTAAATATTATATCAACATAATTTATTTATTGATGTTTTAAAAATATTTCTTAAATTTATTATTATAATTAGATATAGATAATTATTTAATAATTAAGTTTGAATCACTATTTTTAATATCAATACTACTACATTTCTTAAGTGACATCCAAGTGACTTGTCCTTTATCAATTAGAATTTTATAATGATTAGTAATTAATATTTATATAAATTTAATTATTCTTATTTGATTTTTTTTAAAAAAAGAATATAATAATTTAAGTACTAAATATTACATATATATATATATATGGTTATATTTATCAATTATAAATGAATATATTAATTTAAAATTATTTTAGATGGATTAAGTTGTAAGTCAATGGTGTCTACTAATTTTCAATTAATATATTAATTTGTAATTAATGTACTTATTTATTTAAATAAAAATAAATAAACAAAAATATGACCAAAACAATTGATCTTTTAACTATAAAGATTAGGTTACACGGAGTTAACATAAATAAATATTTAACTGAAACACTTAATATTGATAAAATATTATATATTATTTATAAAATTGAAGGGTCAATTTTATATATTCAAATATTGTTCGTAAATATATATAAATATAAATATATATATTATTTTTAACTTATGTAATAAATTAAACGTTTAACATTTATAAATATTATTTTTTATGGTTAAACAATATTTAGTAACTTCATTTTTAAATAAAATGTATATACCAAATCAATATATAATAACATGATCAAATTATCATATAAAAAATATATATTACCTTAATGCAATATTATATATTCTTTATAAAAAAAAAATATACAATACTACTTTGTACTTAATATAAATATTGTATCAATTATAAATAAATATTATATTAACAATAAATAAAAGTCTAATACAATATTTAATTGACATTAAAACATTAATATAAAGTTATAAAGTCTCATGTAAAACAATTAACAAAAGTGACCAATATTTTTCATATATAACAATATATATTAAAATTGTGAAAATTACAAACAAATTCTTGATTTGATGAATTGTGAAATTACAACGTAAGGATAAAGTCGTACTCTTTTAATTCATTTATTAATTTACTTTTAAACACTCCATCACCAATCAGAAGGCAAAGATACTCATATCATTAAATTGGTCAAAATGAGTAAAATGCAAAAAGTAGTACAAGATATAATAGAAGGGGTATGATTGACAATTAGTTCAACTTAGGGATCAACAAATACGCAAATATGCGATTACCCTGTCCTTTTACCTATAAATTTAGTACGTCTCTTAACGAATTTATAACAAATTTAGTATATAAATTTAAAACCTACAGTAAATTTGGGATAAATATAAATACAGATAGATATTCGCAACAAATATTCACAAATATATATATATATATATATATATAAACTATCAAAATAACGTTATTTTGATATTACGTTATTTTGATATTAATATGAAAGATTTGTTACATACTTATTTTTTTTTATCCGCATCTATTTGTATTCATTTGTTTATTATACTATTTCATTATCAATCATTTTTTAAATATTTTTTTATTTTATAACCATCATTCTATACAATAAATATTTATTTATTTTTTCTAATTATTAAATTATATATATATAATTTTAAATTAAATTATTTCATTTAAATTGGAGATATAAATTTTGAGCTATTGATACATGCTATTCTAGGTTAGATAAAAAATAATGAGTTGATAATATTAAATATTATTTATTAACTTTAAATTTTATTTTTGTATAAATTAATATTTCAAAATTAATATGACTATTTTAATTCAAGATTTTAAGTTAACGAAACTCTGATATATATATATATATATATGTATATACATTTACAAGGATTATTTAACTTAAATTATAGTACATAATGAGTCATTCAATTAGAGAAGTAAAAGAAAGTAATAATTTGATGATAAATAAAAAAGTTAAGGACATAAATAAATGAGATGAGTGAATCTTTCTTAATTTTTTTTATTTATCATTACTAATTCATAAATTTCTCTAACTTTATTTGAGTGATATATTTTATTTTGTATTAATACTGAAAATTTTATTAAGAACTTGCTAAAATTTCATGAATATTTGCAGGAGTTTGGTAAATGTTAAATACCCGCTAAGAGTTTGGTACATGTATGATATTATTTTTATTTTTTGTAGATGCAAATGCAAATTTAAAGGTATTTATCCCAAACTCGATCTGCTACCATCTTGTCATATACTGGGTGTAAATCGATATCTGATGGCATAGAGGTAGGAATATCCTACCCTTATAAATTTCTAACAAAAACCTGTACATATAATTATAATGCAGAGAAATATCAATCATATGCATGAACTCATACACATATACTAAGGGCTATATTCCTATCAATACAATTCCAGACATAAATCATAATACTTATAAATAAAAGAGTATATGCACACATATCTATATGTACAAAAATATACAAAAAAACACATTCATAATGTTTATATATAATTGGGTGTCGTGCCTAATGTACAAAACAGACTACAAACATTAACTCCTAGGTAACTGTGCGGAGAATCTAAAATCCCAATACTGTTCACGAATATCTTCTAAAATCTTCACTTAGAAGAAAATTCTGCAATCACTAAAAACTGTGGTGGAGTGAGTTTTGGAGAAACTTGGTGAGTGGATACTGAAATAAAAATTTTAAGTAAATTCAGTTTCGACATAAAATATGTTTGCAATCAGAATCAATTTCAAACATAAATTAAACTAACAGAACATCCACTTCATATTATTATAGTTCTAGAATTATAATTTCAAATAGTCAATTGAAAACAGAATAATATGCAGGGATGTATATAGATTTCGGATCAGATATCAGACCACCTTTCGCCCCTTTCTTCTCACATGTACCGGTACTTTCACAAAACATAAATTAGAATGTGTTTTCAAGCACATAAACTTCCTCCCTTATGTCTCTTGGCTAAATTAAGTAAAAATTGAAATAACAGCAAGCATAGTATCAAAAATACAAAAATCAGAAATAAAACACAATTCAAAACAAAATGGCCACCTTCTGGCCTCAAAATCAATATATCAACAACTCCTCCACAACAATATATATTTAGCTCAAAATAAATCTTATTTTCCATATAAAACATAACGTAAATCAATTCATAAATAAATTATTCATTATTTCGTAAAACATTAAATTTTATAAAACAATTTTAAAGAAATGAAAAGCATATAAAAATCCACTCATAGGTGTCGTAAAAAACAAAATAGAAACTCAATCACTGGAGGCTGGATGGCCGCTCTCTCTGCCTATATATAGCACATTTATACTAATTATTAACATAATAATTGAAGTATGCATACTTAAAATTTAACTACGATATTGGTATGCAACAAGATTTTTCCCCCTCTTTGAATTCTATTTTCTTTTATAATCCGAATCTAATGGTTAGTAATCGAGGTGTCGACTATACTTAATTCACTATTACTAACCAACTTCACCGATAACATATTATTTTAAAATCTAAATCAAGTGCAACTATACTGTCACTATTTATATCTTTCAATAAAATTTAATTTTACCTAATCTAACAATTAATTGGTTTAATTCTAGCCTAAACAAGTATAATTGGCAAAATTGTTCGTAATGAACAGTTATTCCGTGATAAATAGTAATTTTTGTCATGATCAGTGATTTTGGTCATGAATAGTATTTTTGTCATGAATACTAATTTCATAAAATGTAAAAATACAATAACAACGATGTTAAGAATCATACCGAGGGTCAATTTAACCCTAAGACGTTTGATTTGCAAGTAATTTTAAAAATTCTCAAATTATAAATAGTAATACTATTCTTCTCCCTGCTTAATCGTCCACTAAATCGCTTCATCGAAGTTCTTAGAATGTAACTCGTGTTGTGTATGTGTGATTTTCAGAAAAAAAAAAAAAAAAAAAAGGGGGAACTTTAATATGTTGGAAATTGAGTGATTTAAAGAGATTTGAAAAAAAAAAATTTTAAAGACAAAGTAAAAGAAAGCTACTGGAATGAAGAATGAAAAATGAATGCCCCTGTTTGCTTTTTGATCAATTTAAATGGAAATTAAAATTTAATAAAATTACTATTTTACCTTTGAAAAAAATAAGAAGAAATTTAATAGTAAGGGTAAATATATCATTTATAATTTTCATATACATATACTATGTTCTAGGCTTTGAATCTCTCTCACTCGACCTCAGATTTGACTCAAATTTAATTCATATCTATCCTTATTGAGTCTTCTTTCCGTAGAAATAAACGATTTATCAATCAAAATTTTTAATCAATACCAAATTTCGTTTGGAAGTCAGGTACACGGATAGAACTTTAAAGAAAAATTTTCTAAACTTAATAAATTGTTATCAAATCACTCCCAGTAGCTAAGTAAATATTAAAATAAAGTTATTTACTTGGTTTTCATTACTCTAATATAATTTATAAAATAACAAAATTACCTCTAGTATATAAATAACTAAAATACCTTTAGTTTAAATTTTGGGGTATTACACATCCCTACTCTAACCATCATATGCCCACTAATATATAATTGCATACTTATTGTTAAGAATTACGGATAATTACCATTTTTTGTCCACTTTTTCTACTTTTTTTTAAAAATAATTCATATCTAGGGATGACAATTTTGCCCACAAACCTACAAACTCGCTACTACCCGACCCTCATGAGACAAGTTTAGTATGTCTTTTAACAAATTTGTGACGGATTTGGAAAATCTGTAATGGGTTTAGGAAGAATATGAATACAAATAATATCCGTGGATATCTGCAGATTTTTTTTTTTTTTCTGAAAGTACCAAAACAACATTGTTTTGGTATTAAACCTAAATAACCCTAATGAAGCTTATGTTGAGCACTCTCTTTACTCACAAAACTCTCGTACACAGAGAAAGAACTTGATAGCAAACTTCTCCCAAAACAGTAGGACAATAACAAAGCTCTTATGGGTTTCTGTGCTTGTACGCATATATATTCACTTATTCTTTATATTTTGATGAACCCATGTTGTAGATAATAACTTTTTTCATCTATATCAATATATTGTATATAGGTTCTCTTGTTTTTATGAAAGCTTGTTTATGTATTTGCCACTTGAATACCCATGATGTGAATGTAAACCCTATTTTGCGAATATAGTAGGGGTGATCAAAATCAGTTTCAATTCTAGTTCTATTCAGAACCGGAGCCTACTTTAAATAATTCGGTTCTTAAATTTTGGAACTGGAACTTACCTTGTTTAATAAGGTACCATTTTATTCGGTTCCAACTAAAAAATAAGGAACTATATTTATCAATGATTTTAATTTCTATAATTTTTAACTCCATAAAAAAATTCTTAAAAAATTAAATTATAAAATTATTATATATATGACGAAAATTTAAGTGAACGAAAAAGAAGATAAATAAGTTATTGAAGAGTTAATATATAACAAATTATTTTAAAAAAATTATATTTTTACTCGAATTAATATTACATGTCACTAAAAAGAGAAATTTAATTTTTTTATAATAGTACAATTATATATCTAATAATATTAAACCATATATATATTTATTTACTATAATTGTTAACTCTTTTAATAATTTTAAAATAAATATATACACATCATTATTTAATTAAATTATTATACAAATAATATGATAAATTAAGTTAAATAAAATATTATAAATACATTGATTAATTTTTTTATATATAACTCAACGTACTTTCTTTAATAATATAACTATATATATATAATTTAATAATTAAGAATTTGTATTTGAATATAAGGTAGAGTTTAATTTATTTGATATAAAAAATATTTTTTAAATCAAGCCGGTTTTTTGGTTCGGTTTCTGTTTTACAATCTTTAGAACCAAAACCTACCTTAAAAAAATCGGTTCTTTATTTTTTGAAACCAGAACCTACCTTAAAAGAATTAATTTCAGTTTGGAACTTATTATTTTGGTTCAGTTCTTAGCGGTTCCGGGTCAAACCGGAACCGTTGAACACCTCTAGAATATAGGGACTAAAAAGAAAATTTTTAAAATTTTGAGTTATTTTCATAATTTTAAAAGAATATGGATCTCATTAAAAGTTTACTATAAAATAAATAAAACTTGGCCAAACAATTTACCCGTATTCATTTCTTTTTCTTTCTCTCACACAAAAGATCACTTTCTCCATTTCTCTTTGTCAATTCTCAGTCAAATCACTTCAAATTTGGCCGGTTGTCTTTCAAATTACCGTTGCCAAATAATTTCTCGTCATCTCCTCTTTGATTTAATAACAATTTAAAGGCAAAAAGGAGTAAGGAATAAATTTGGTTTTCAAAGATAAGATTAGGGTTTGAAGTCAATTTGGGAGATTATTCAAATTCAAGAATTCAAACAAATCTAAAGAGTTTTCTTGAGTTTTGATAAGTATTCTACCCATCTTAAAGTTTTAGAATTTATTTTGGTATAAATTTTGAAATGAATTTTACTGTGCATAAGTTAGGTTTTTGATTTGTGATACTGTGTTAAATTAAGTATTAAAACTTGAATAAGTCTCTTTAATAGTTGTTATTAAAGTGTTAAAATTGAATTTAAAAATTTGAATTAATACGAAAATGGATTGGGGTCGAAATCAATTAGGAAAGAAAAGAAATAATCCTGACAAGTTAGGACCTTTTATAGTTAATCTCATTTTTTGGAAAATAATGCCATTTTTAGGAAAAACTCATTAGAGACAAAATTATTTTACACTAAAAGACCTTTCTAAAGAGTACTTATAATATTAAATCAAAGCTTATTTGCCTTATCAAAGAGCTCTTGAAATATTTTGATTTTGTTAGATTTTATCCTTAAAAATTTTCAAGCTTTGAGTACGTGCTTTCGACTCGAGAACAATGCTTTTGATGTAAGAGCAATGCTTCTGACTCAAGAACAATGCTTTTGACTGAAAACAATGTTTCTGATCTGAAAACAATGCTCCTGACCCGAGAACAATACTTTTGACTTAAAAACAATGCTCCTGACCTGAGAGTAACGTTTCTAACCCGATGATAATACTCCTTATCTGAAAGCAATGCTTCTGACCCGAGAACAATGCTCTTGATTTGAAAGTAATGCTTCTGACCCAAGAATAATGCTCTTGACTAAGAGCAATTCTTCTTACCTGAAAACAATGCTTCTAACTTGAGAGCAATATTTCTAACATAAGAATAATGCTTATGACCTGAGAGTAATGCTTTTGACATGAGGATAATGCTCCTGACTTGAGAATAATTCATTTAACCCCAGCAGCATACTTCAAACCCTGATTTCGACCCGAATTGTATGTCAAACTTTAAAAGTTCATAACTTTAGATTTAGAAAGAGTTAAAAAACATACAAGATATCATCGGAAAGCTCTTTTCGAGCTCTATAACGTGATTACTAATGAGTTTATAAATTATTTAAATTGATATTGAGAAGATTTGATTATTTGGTTTGCTACTAAATATTATTGGATATATATGCTGAAATGGTCAGGAATGCTGGATTTGTTTTATATGATTTAAAATTATATTTTGAAAATGATTTATTTTATGCATTTGTATTGGTGATGAGACTGGTAAGTCCAGATGTTGTTATATGGCCAATGAGTATGTTTTTACTATATATACAAGGAGGTAGCCTATGAACGAACCTATGAGAGCCTGCATAGGTGAATGGAGCCATAGTGGGACGGTATAAGGGAGAAAAGTCATGGCAAGTCTACTGTGTGCCATGCACATAGGTGCGGTTATAGATATCCTATAGAAAGTTCTGGCAGCTTGATAGAGAAATATTGAATTTAATGGTTATGATGAGACAGTCGCACATGTCACCAAATAACTATTCGAGGTCAACATCAATAAGACAGACAGTGATTTTATAAATTCATATTTTACTTTAATAAAATAATTTTTATAAAGTATGAGAAATGATTTGCTATTTTATAAGAATGCATTGCATATGATTTTATGTATGAAAGACTCATTGATGGTTTTGATGTTACTTTGGCCAAGATAACGATCGAGAAAGTATAGCCAAGTCGATTTGAATTATTTGAAACTATTTGCAGACCAAATAAATTGTTTATGATTATTTGATTTGGTGAAAATGTATATATATATATATATATATATATATTTATACACTTTTGAGTACATGGAAATGAATCCCAATATCTTAAATTAAGAAATGCGTGTATATGTATGTATATATGTGTGTATTATATTTATTCATTAAATATAGTTGTATACTTATTTCTCACTATTACAACTTTCAAGTTAGGCTTCATAGTACTCGTCGGACTAATAATAACAGTAGAGAACCTACGATACTTTTGGTAGGTTTTCTTTCTTAACTTACATATATACTTTGAGTCCACTGAATACATATATTTAATTGGATATATTTTTATTTAGAAATTGTAAGGTATTTGTAAATTAAATATTTATATAAATATTTATTGTTTTGTTCAACCCGAATGAAAAATTATTTCTATGATGTTGTGGATGCGAATACGAGTTTAGAAATATCCATCCCAAATCCGATTCGTTGTCATTCCTATTCATACTCCTGAATATAAGTTTGTTATCTTAGAAAATAATATTTGAAATGTTTTTACTATTTTAACCTTAGATGTGACAAAAATATGATGTTTGTAGCCTCTTTTAATAGCCTTATTTTAAAGATCATTTACGTAAATAGCAAACTTGACTTTATTTTTATCAACTTAATCAATTTTATAATTTTCAAACAATTTTATTCTCGTATAACCATTTACGCTAAAAACAACGTTAAAAATAAATAAATATTAGTAAATATTATTTTATATAATAAAAATCAATCTATTTTAGTGGTGAATATATTGTCTCACATTTTTGTAACTTGAATTCGATTCTCTACCATTGTATTTTTTTTTATTTACAATAAACAATAAGTTCACAAATTAAATTTATTTATAATAAAATTTATTAAAAAAAACTATAAATTAAAAAAATAAAGATTTTTGGACTTCATTAAAAAAGATAAAAATATTTTAACTCAAAATTGAGTCATAATTAAAAGTGGGCTTAAATTTGAGTTGGGCTAGAAATTGCTATTTCGAGTTATGGGAGATTTAAATATTTACAAGATATAGTTGTACAAGAGCAAATTTGTTCGAAAATTATGAAACTGACTAAATTAATTCAAAAAAAAAGTAAAGTTAACTATTTATGTAAAATGGCCTTAAAAAGAAGGCTGTTTTAGAAATTTACGGAAAAAAACAAGTCGTAATAATTAGAAAAAATGAAGGCAAAAACACCTGACTGACAATCTTCAAATTACAGAACACTCGTCACAACACAATCGCACAAAGCTTTCCTTCATACTCTGATTATTTGCCAAAAGCACTAAACTAATATTTCATTATAGAGCAATGAAAAATAAGAATTCAAGTTCAGTAACCATGCATATAAATGAGGGAATGATAAAGCTTAAAAATAAAGTGTGGTTGTGGAAGAAGCGATCAAATACGAATATCTGAGAGTGAAAAAAATACCAACAAATTGTACTTCATCTGTCAGCAGGAGTTAAGTTGTGGATACTTTTGCATTTCGAATCCAACAAGCGAAGAGGTCAACCAAAGCTTGGTGTAAAATAGTGTATTGAATAGCAGTGTACACAATAATGTCAATGATGGTTTTATTAGCTTCAAGAACAGGGTGTGCGGCGAAAGGGTCGAGCTTAGAATTTCTACAAGAAAAAAAAAAATCCAATCAAGTTGTATTTTCACTGCAAGCAACATGAAGATTATGGGTATTTTAGATTTTGGGAACCCACTAAGCAGAATTTTAATACTGAAAGGAGTGAACTTGGAATCTCTAGTATGGTTTCAAGTAATGAAAACTTAAGTGCATCATGTATGAAGGAAAAGTCATACAACGATCAAGAAACAAATACAATCCCCGGTAATATACATAAGCAAGGAAACGCTGAAAAGATATTGATCATTATCATAATTTTGCTATGTACTAGTGTGTTGCAACTATGGAACATTTTAAAAGCTACAAGTAAAGTATGAAAGCAATAAAAGAAATGAATAACATATAATCAATCAAAGAAAATAACACCTCAGCAATCACTCCGCAAAACATCTGTATTATATTAATCAAGTACAAAGATGCAATTGTTTGATACAGCCACAATGACAAATGTTATATATAAGCTGATGATATACAAGTATAGTTAGCCTGTTTGCCAGCTTCAATATCAACGATATGTGCATGCATTATGTTCACTTTTAACCAATTTACCAATGGTGCAACTGCCAACTTTTTCGAACATAACTCCATACACACGTGACATTGCATAAGTCATGCCAAAATGAAATCCAACTAACCAAAAATATAAAATAAAATAAAAAAGAAAAAGCTATGTACTCTGTGTTGTGGTGTATGCAGAATAGTGCTTACAATTCAAGTTCAACTTCATTTACAGTTGCCAAAAAAAAAAAAAAAAAAGAATAATCAAACATAGCTGTATCATGCATCATTGATGCATGTATATACATAAAATGTGTTAAGAATAATCAAACATAAGTAAAACACAAGCAACATAAGATTAAATGTATTCCATGAATGAAGTGTTTCATTATAAGTTTGCATACCTTGAAGCATTTCAATCTAGACCATTTTACTGCCATCAAATTCACCAGGTTTGCTGTTGTACAAAATCGCAAATGTACGAGTCGAACAAGTAATAGAGTGATGAGATAAATATCGTCCCACGATGATTGTTGTAAATTAATTCCCAAGACTTGGCATAACCCAGATTTTATTTGGCTAACAAAATTTGATGGATGGACAATTAAAAGTAAATTTAAATGCAAACAAAATAAATGTGATTAAATTAATAGGCTAAAAACTCTAGGGTTATGATTTCACATTCACTAATTAGTTCCTTCCCTTTATTCTTTTTAATAAGAATTAATTATTTAGTTGCTAGTTGAGTATCCCTAAATTATTCACATAGCTCCTCCCGATGTCTAAGGAAAATACCCTATAAAGCTTAACTACTATGTTCTCATGCAAAATTAAAACATTAAATGATTTATTAAAATTTATAGATCTCTTTTAATAACTACACAAACCATGTAGGTATATTCTTATCCTACATGTAATTTATGACATTCAATACAATGAACTAAGACACATAAATTAGCTGCCGCTATCATTATGATTAACAATTTAACTAAATAGTGATTAATTATTTAGAAGCATTAAGAATAATATTGAATGCAT
>JAXCLQ010000003.1:6821986-6866854 GCA_035584115.1 Cedrela odorata
AAAATATAAAGAGATGTAATAATTTATTTAATAAAAACAAAATCAACAATATATAAGTTAAAATTCAAGTTTAAACAAATAAAATAATAGTATAAAAATAGAGTTATCACTCACACTGCTCATCCTATTCAAACTGAACTCTCTTTTTGGTCAATCTACTTAGTAGAGCAGCTAACAAAGAAAATGCCTTTATAAACCGTATGTAGTATCCAGCTAAGCCCAAAAGCTTTGAGTTTCGATGACATTCTTCAGTCATTCCCATTGTACTATAACTTCAACTTTTCAAGGATCTATGAAAATTTTGGTACCTAACACAATGTGTCCCAAGAATTTACAGTGTATTGCAATACTTCCAGAATAGGCATAGGGTGTGTTTTAATGCAGTTCTGTAAAGTAATAGCTTACACATCGAGGCAACTAAAAAGTAATGAGCAAAATTACCCTACTCATAATTTAGAAATTACGTCAGTCATATTTGTTCTCAAGATTTGGAGGCACTATTTTTACGGTGAGACATTTGAGATATATATTGATCACAAGAGCCTTAAATATATCCTTGATCAGAAGGATCTCAAGTTAAGGCAGAAACGTTGGGTCGAGCTTCTGAAGAACTATAATTGCACTATTCAATACCACCTTAATAAAGCAAATGTGGTGGTGGATGCCTTGAGTAGAAAATCAATGGGCAGTTTGTCTCGCTTGGCGATCTATAGGCAATCCAAAGTTAGAAAATTTCAAGAGTGCTTTCAGGGTGAAGTAAACTTTATAACATCTGACTCAGGGATTTTACTAGCACAGGTTCAAGTGAAATATGTGTTGATTAATGAAATTAGAGCAGATCAGACAATAAACCCTTTCACATTAAACCAGATGAATCGACTTAAGCAATAAGAAGTAAGTCAAATCCTTATAGATGAAGAAGACATCTTAAGAATGTAAGGAAAAATAGTAATTCCTCTGGGGAAGGAACTAAAGGCCTGAATTATGGAGTTAACTTATACATCTTCTTTTGTGATGCATCCAGGAGCCACGAATATGTATCAGGATTTGAAAGATTTGTATTGGTGAAAAGGAATGAAGAATGACATAATTAAGTACATGTCTAGATGCTTGACATGTCAGCAGGTGAAGGCTAAACATTAAAGGTTTACTAAGACACTTCAAAACCTAGACATTCCTGAGTGGAAATGGGATAAGATAACTATGGACTTCGTGGTAGGGTTGCCTCGAACTTCGAAAGGCCACGATTCTTTCTGGGTGATTGTGGACATATTGACTAAGTCTGCTCATTTCCTACTAGTAAAGACTACGTACTCTGCTTCTCAGTATGCCAAGATTTATCTGGACAATATGGTATCTTTGTACGGTATCCCCATTTCTATTATTTTTTATCGAGTTATACAATTTACCTCTAAGTTTTGGAGATCATTTCAAGGAGCATTGGGTACTCAATTGCGATTTAGTACGACGTTTCATCCCCAAACAGATGGTTAGTCTGAACGGCCCATCCGGACCTTAGAGGATATGTTAGAAGCATGTGCCTTGGATTTTGAAGGTAATTGGGACCAACATTTGCCTTTGATCGAGTTTGTGTATAACAACAACTACTACTTTAGTATTAAGATGGCTCCATTTGAAGATTTGTATGGGCATAATAGTAGGTTTCCTGTAAGCTGGTTTGAAACATGTGTGTAACATCTCCCATATCCGAAGTGTTACTAATAGGTGATAGGGCATTCCCATCACCTTAAGCCATACTTAACTGGTTCAACACAATAATTCAACATGCATACACTTACTTTAAGTCATAGATAACAGAAATAATACATGACTTAAGAGTGTCATGTCCCCACTAATATAATATACAACTCAAATATTTACACATATCTTAAAATAAGACTGACTATACACAAAATAGTCAAATCCCCATCAACCACACATGTGATAAAACAAAAATAAGACTATAACTTTAGTCATGAAATAAACCCAACACTTTGGTGATTGTGAATAGTGTCCTCTTCTCCAAATTGTGTCTCCAAAACGAGGTGTCATCTCACCAAACAAAAAGGTCCTGTAAAACTGAAAGGTGGGGGGGTGGGTTACCCAGTGAGTGGGATGCTAAAAACAAACATCACTATATGTACATATATCTATACATTGCTATCATTAGTATATTCATATGAAGTATACATATATATAACAATTATATTCATTTTAATAGAAATAATTTTCAATGTATCAGGCAAAGAATCTCATTACATATCATTCAACAACATGTTGGTGTTTAAAGGTATTACATATCGTCGTCCCCTCAAACACATAAATGAATATATTGGTGCTTTGGGGTGTTACGTATTGTCATCCCCCAAGTCATTAAGAAAAAGTCATTATTTAAGGTGGTTACGTATCGTTGTCCCCCTATTTCAAGTCCATAATAACAATATACACATAATATTTCACAATATCCATGTACTCACCCTTTTTCATTACATGTCACAACACAATGTACCAAGTTCATCATGCAAAAAACAATAGTAAATCAACACAAGCCATTATTTTTATGATCAATTTACAATCATACAAACACAATTGTCATGCATTCATATCAAAACAAATTTAAATAGTTTCTATTAGTTTTACCTCATATATAATTTCAGTACTTATCTCAAATACACACACACACACACACACACACACATATATATACAAACAAACATCCAATCACCGGCTCCTAGGGTGGTATACCCAATCTAAGATAGGGTTAACGGACGTTCGGCCTGACAATTTACAATATATAATTTCTTATTAAATTCTTACATAAACATATCACAAGTATTTATTTTGTCCAAATAATATTGAAACGGTTTAATTCATTTCGATAGTCTTTATGGTATTTAATCATAACAAGGGTTTTAAACTCGTGGTGCGCCAAACCGGTAATGTATTATGACCTAAGTTTTTGAAGACACTACCTAATATGTGTCTAGTATCTACTGCTTCTTATGGATTTGAATTTCCAGTCTGAACGCTCCAATTATTAAAAATTTTCAACATACTACATAGTGGGATAGGTTGCGACACCTCAATAGGGCAACTCTGCTCTGACATTTTCTAGGAATGCATCGTTAAGCGCCTTAACCTAGTTTTTATCTATGTCGTGCCTTATATGTCTAGTTTATGTAGAATTTTGCAGTTCATCTTTCCGAGGTTAGAAACTCACTCAATTTCTATTTTTATGGACCCTATTCAAAAATTTCCAACGACCAATGCTTACGCATTTCCCTCTCACTCTCTCTTGTCTTACGCTCTGTTAGCGTACGCTACCCCAATCATGTCTAATAATACTTCTATTTTACATTTTTCTCAACCTGAAACACCCCCCCCCCCCATATATACACATAACTGCGGCAAACATTTTTTTTGCAAATTATATCCCAATTTCCGCAACACCACACATAAACACCATCACCACTTCTCAAACCCCTCAATTACATTATTCACATACTATTTTCACAACAATTCCATCTCTTTCACAACACACACTGTCACAAACCCAATTCATGCATATTTAACCATTTCATCAACAACAATTTGCACAATACATCACAATTCATACACAAACACTACCTAAACACATTCACAATTCAAAAATTATCAAATCAACACAATATTACTTACCTTTGCTTGCTGAAATTGCTTTCTCCTTACTGTGTTTTTGCTTCCTCACTCTCTCCTCCACTCAGCAAAGGTTATCTCCCCCCTTTCTCTCTTTTTCTGATCAAGTGTTTCTCTTTTCCTCCAATTTTTAACCAACTCTCTACATTTTTGTGCAATCCTCTCTTTTCCAACCAAAACCTTATCGTCCCCTCACCAATTTTTGCTTCATTCCAGCCCCTTTCCCTTCTCCTTACTTCGACCAACCTTCATGTGACCCTCTCTTCCATACATAGTTCCAAATACAAAATCATTCTCACATTTACTACATAATGTTATTTTATTATTACACAAGTCTTAAACATTTATAATTGACAAAAATTATTATACATACAAGTTTACATATATTATAACTCCTTGTCACTAAACTAACCTATTCATTACATATATTCAAAATTTTCATCTATGCCTAACCAACATCGCGCACATCCTTAATCACTTCCATGTGCTATTCTCTGAAAAATAAAATTTTTACAATAAATGGTGAGATCCAATCTCAGTAAGCAAATTATGCAAGTTTTTATATGTCGATGCAATACATAATATAAATGTTTAAACAAATCAATGCATTTTCAAACTTTTCCAATCACATAGAAATTTATTTATAATATAAATCTGTTTAGATAGGCTTAGTCAATTAATGACACCTACATCCATGGTGACCCGAATCCAAAACGTAATTATGTGTTCCATATATAACAGTCATTTTCATTTTCACATAACAGAAACCTACACTACGCGTTAAACAAAATTCTTACTAGCTTACAAGTCTCGCATTTGACACGAGATCCGGCTTGGTCAGAATAACATAACTAATGACTAAGCCATAAAAATACATCTGCATTCATATATTTCACACATCGACGACATTTTAATAGTTATTTCATAAATGCGATATCGACATTCAACATTAAAATTCACAATTTTTCAATAACTATTTCATAAAGACAATATTGGCGTACCAAAACGTTAACATTCACATTTTTATCATAACATCGAATATCGCATGATTTCAAAAATAATAAAAATGCATGTACGATTTACTTACTTCTGTTCTCACTTTCTCTGAATATGTTCCTAGATTAATGTTGCGTACCTAAAATCAAATTAACACAATCTATTCAGTTACACATTTATACTCGCCGATACATTCTTACGACATCTACATTTCTCAAACTCGACACTTCATGAATTTCTAAAATACATTTGTCACCATATTCACTTCATTCCATTATTTCTTAAAATATATGATGAAAATTATAACAATTTTCGAAAAACACATTTGGCAAAAAAAAATTCGAAACTAGTCAATATCGTCGTTTTCTACCAATTCTTTTTTCAACAACCCTGGCATTATCAAGTTTCCAAACACTCCCAATTATTTCACACAAACTCAGCCTACCGAAAATCAAATCTAATCCAATTTTCGCCGAGATTCAATTTCACTTCAACAATTCACCATTTCAAATTCACAAATAACAGTTTATTATTCCAATTCAACAATATGTGTGTGTGTGTGTGTGTGTGTGTGTGTATTATAACAATTTTCTTCCATTCTTTTCTTCTCCACCATTTCAAATCTTCTCCGATTTAAACTATTATAAACACATATTATACATTATTTATATTTAATTCTCCACTTACAATTTAGCATTAAATCATAATTTCTAATAAAATTCACCCAATTTTGTTAATTTACTAAGCATCCTAATTTCTTAACCACAAGTTAATATTAACAACATAAATGCTACAAATATTATAAACATGACATACACATGAATTTCTTAACTACAAGTTAATATTAATAACATAAATGCTACAAATATTATAAACATGACATACACATATTAATAACAATTACAACAACCACTATCATATTCTAATTTCTACCAATTTACACCATTATATACACCTCAAAATAATATCCATTTCAAATCTCCTAATTATAATTTAACATGAATAATATAAATTCTACTATTAATCTAGCTATATAATAATAAAATCTAGGCATATAATAATAAAATCTCAAATGGGAAAAATTAAAAGCTTACCAATTTCCTTTTTTTTCCCCTTCTTTTTCTTTTCTTTTCCTTTCTTTCTTTCTTCCCCTTCTATCTTCTTTTCTTCCCTTCACTCTTTTCTCACTTACGTTTCTCTTCCTTTGCCTTTCCAAGTTGAAAACATCAAATATTGATTAATTTTAATTACTTAAAACACATGAATGGCTTAAATAAATTTAACCAATCCAATGGACCATATTTAGCCACCTAATTTTTCACTAACTAACATCAAATATTGATTAATTTTAATTACTTAAAATACATGGATGGCTTGGATGAATTTAACAAATCCAATGGACCACATTTAGCCACCTAATTTTTCACTAAACTTTGCCTATATTCATCCTTATCTAAAACTACAAAACATGCTCAAGATTTTACCAAGTGGATGAATGGGATTAAGACAAATGAATGGTTGAGATTTTGTAGAGAATTTTAACAAGAATTAATATTTTATTTATTTATTTATTTTATTTTTAGGCTTGGGCTTAGGCCTAACTAATTAAATTGGGCCTAAAATGTATATATATAATGCATGGCCCACTTAACTTTATTTTTATCTATAATCTAAATTTTTAAAAATAACCTTGTTGACAATAAAATTCTATTTCTACTATTTATGACTACTACATCATCCAAGTTTACAAAAATACCCTAATAAGTTCACTTTATAACATTCTTAATATTCTAACACTTAATACACTATAAAAGATATTGAAAATCATGGTAATGATAATAATCATTTAAATAGGTATACTATATTCTACGCCGATTCCATGTCAACTAAATATGCATAAACTCGGTTAAATTCTCTTATATTCATAATATTATGGCGTAAACATATCATGAACATAAATTCTAATGTACTTAGATAATATCGAGGTTATGAGTTTTACCAAAAGAAATCGCGAGTGTTAACCTTCACCTCTTCCCTCTTCTTCAATTTGGCCAAGACTTCCTTTCACTCAGCCAATTTCTTTACTCATGCAATTGGGTGCTTCTCAGTTTCTCTTGCTATCTCACCCTTTCTAATATTTAAAGTCAAACTTAAAAACTCCAAAATGAAAACTAAATGAGGAAAACAAAGCAAGTAGTTTATATATAAATGTGGTAGCGGACCGATTTGGTTTCTTTTTCAATGGATATTAATTTAGATTTAAATATTTATTTGATTTAAATTTACTTAACATTTATATAAGTAAGTATTAATTTGCTACTTGTAATATGATAAACTTGTACTATTTTTTATAAGCTTGTATTATTTATCAAAACAAAAATTTAAAATTTTGTTTTATGGCCTCCAATAATATTATCACTCACATATACTTATTATTTTATTTTTTGTTATCATTGTGTAAAATGCGAATATAACAATTCTTTCCCCTTTAAAATGATTCGTCATCGAATCAAATTTAACCAAGAACATAAAACGTACCTTTATTAGTGAATAACTAGGGAAATTTTCTCTATATTACTTCTTCAGACTCCTAGGTAGCCTCTTGATCTTTATGGTGCTGCCATATCACCTTGACCGAAAGAATCCTTCTAGAACGAAGCTTCCTAATTTCCCTTTCAACTATCACCACAAGTTGTTCCAGATAAGATAAATCATATCCAATCTCAACTGTCTGAGGCTCTAATATATGAAACTTGTTATGCATATACTTTTAGAGCACTGAGACATTAAAAACAAGGTGAATTTTGTTCATGCTAGGAGAGAGTGTAAGCTCATATGCTATGTTTCCCACCTTCTTAAGAATTTGGAACGGCCTAATATACCTCGAACTTAGCTTGCCTTTCTTGCCAAATCTCATGGCTCCTTTAAATGGAGAAACATTCAAAAACATTGCATCTTCTACAAAGAACTCCAAGTCCCGCCTTCAATGATTTACATATGACTTTTATCGATCTTGTGCCATCTTCATGCTTTCCTTGATCAATTTAACCTTTTCAACTGAACCCTGTACCAAATCAGGTCCTAGTAGCATATGCTTACCAACTTTAAACCATCATATTAGAGACCTATACTTTCTGCCTTATAAAGCTTCAAATATGGCCATTTGGATACTCATCTGATTACTATTATTATATGCAAACTCAATTAACGACAAGTGCATATCCCAACTACCTTCAAAATCTAATACACAAGCCCTTAACATATCTTCCAATGTTTGAATAGTCCATTTAGATTGATCGTTAGTCTAAGGGTGAAAGCTGTACTAAAATATAGTTGTGTCCCTAAAGCCTCCTCAAATGATTGCCAGAACTTATATGTGAAATAGGTACCTTTATCTGAAACGATGGAAAAAAGGATACCATGAAGAGATACTATCTCATCTAAATAAGTTCTTGCATATTCAACTACAGAGTAAGTAGTCCTTACTGAGAGAAACTGTGTGAATTTGGTCAATCTATCGACGATCACCCAAATAAAATCATAACCCTTGAGAGTTTACAAAAGTCCAGCCACAAAATCCATAGTGATCTAGTCTCACTTCCATTCATGAACATCTAAGCTCTGCAGCATCCTCTCTAGTCTTTGATGCCAACTTTAACTTGTTGACAGGTAAGACATCGTGATACATACTCTGCAATATCTTTCTTCAACCCTTCCTGCCAATACAAATCCCTTAAATCATTATACATCTTAGTAATTCCAAAATGCATAGCATAAGATGAAGCATGGGCTTTTTCCAACAATGAATGTTTTAATTCTTGAACTGAGGGAACTACTATCCTATTCTGTCTCCTAAAAAGGCCTTCATTATCAACTTGATATTCTTCCTCTACATTTTGCCCTATGCTACTTTTTATCTGTTAAACCTTAAAATTCATTTCTTAAGCTGCACGAATTTCATCAATAAGAATAGACCTTACCTAGATTTATGCTATCAACAGATGTTTGCATACTGCTAAATGTGATAGACTCTCCATCGATTCCCTGCTCAAGGCATTTGCTACTATGTTCGCCTTACCAAGATGATACTGAATAGAGAAGTCATAGTCTTTCAATAGCTCAACCCATCTTCTCTACCTCAAGTTAAGTTCTTTTTTACTCAAGATGTATTTGAGGCTCTTATGATATGTATATATATCAAAAGTCTCACCATACAGATAATGCCTCTATATCTTGAGTGCAAAGATCACTATCGCCATCTCTAAGTCATGTGTAGGATAATTATGTTCATAAAAGTGTAATGGTCGTGATGCATAAGCAATTACTCTCCCTTGCTGCATCAATATACAACCGAGGCCCACTCTAGATGCATCACAATATATTGTATACCCTCCTGTATCTGTTGGCAACACCAATATAGAAGCAGTGGTCAATTGCTCCTTAAGTTCCTAGAAGCTCCTCTCATAAACATCATACTACTGGAACTTTACATTTTTCTGAGTTAACCGTGTCAACAGAACAGTAATTCTAGAAATATTCTCAACAAAACGTCTATAATAGCCAGTTAATCCCAGAAAAATTCATATCTCTGTCACACTGGTTGGCTAATGACAGTTTTGTTTAGCCTCAATCTTTTGTGAACACCATATGTTAGAGGAATATTAACTTCAAGAGCTGAAATTCACATTTTGATAATTTGGCATACAACCTATGTTCCCTCAGTATCTGCAACACCTTGTAAAGGTGCTAGATATGCTTTTGCCTACTCTGGGAGTACACCATAATATCATTAATGAATACTATTACAAATCCGCCTAGAAAAGGTTTGAACACCATGTTCATCAAATCCATGAAAGTTGTCGGAGCATTAGTCAAACTAAAGGATATTACTAAAAATTAATAATGCCCATATCTAGTTTGGAATGCTGTTTTCAGAATATCCTTTATTCTAAATTTTAAACTGATAATACTCAGATTGCAAATCAATATTTGAGAAACACTGTGCCCCCTTATAACTGATCAAACAAATCATTAATCCTCGATAACGGATATTTATTCTTGATAGTTACCTTATTCAGCTACCGATAGTCAATACATAATCGAAGGGTTCCAACATTTTTCTTCACAAACAACATCGATGCACCTAAGGGAAATACATTTGGGCGTAGAAACCCTTGTCTAAAAGGTCCTGCAGTTGTGCCTTCAACTCCTAAAGTTCTGCAGGAGCCATCCTATATGGTAGAATTGATATAGGCTGGGTGTTAGGAGCTATGTCTATACAAAACTCAATCTCCTTATCAGGGGGTAATCCAAGTAACTCATCTAAAAACACGTTAGGATACTCCCTGACTACTGGAATCCTTTACATATGCCAAATATCCACTGCTTTCTTTCCTAAGCAATCGAAAACATGAAAGGAAGATATTAAGTTGTGGGGAACTTCACTCTTATCCCCTCAAAGCATAGTAGTTTTCTCTCTGCAATCTATCACTACATAATGCTCAAATAGCTAATCCATAACCAATATAACATCAAAGCTCAATATCTCTAGCAATATCAAATTAGCATAATAACCACGCCCACCGATATTTACCACACAATCTCTCAGAATTTTTAACACTACCATAGGGTCGCCTGTTGGAGTGGTAAATATTATAGAGGCATCTAGTAACTCTATAACTTTATTCAAATGGGTGACGAAATAAAAGAATAAGTAGCCCTCGAATCAAATAATACCCTGGCATACTTAGAATTTATCAAGAAAGTACCTGTCACTACAACATTAGATGCTTGAGCATCTTGAGGCTTCAATGCATAAACTCGTGCCTGGCCTCTATCCACTAATATCTGTCTTCTATCACCTGCTATCTCTGTCCCCTAACAAGTGGTCTATGACCTATTTCCCCCATACTCCTACTGGGCTGAGGTTGAGGTGGTGTTGGTGATTAATGTACTGATGGAATCTACAAGGAACGTACGAGCAATTTATCTTTAGATGGCCTACCTAACTACACTGATAACAGGTCATAGAGTCTCATTGAAAAATACTCGTATGCATTTGTTTGTAGATATGACATGGTAGTGGTGCTGGCTATGCCACATGAAGGTGATGAAATTATACGAGAAATGGCACCACGAATAGATTTACAGTTAGAACCTCGGCGTATAACCTCTTTTTCTTGAGGAGAAATAAGAGGAAGAGTCGATATTTGTTGATGTTGACTGCGCTCGCCCCGATGGTATCTTTCTAGACCTTCTACCTTAAACCTTTTACAAGATCCCTAATCTTCTTACCTTCCTCGAACTCACATCTCAAATCGAAGCGCAGCATTCAGGGCTCAAGCATATGTCATTATTTCTGTATTCACAAACCTCTTAACCTTCACCTCTTCCGTACTCACCAAATAAGGTGCAAAGCAGGCTAATTGAGTAAATTGTATATCATACTCTAATACTGACATCTGCTCCCTTTAAACTAACTGCTCGAGCTCCCAGGCTCGAGTATCTCTAATTCTCTAAAGAAGGAACCTAATTAGAAATGCAATACTAAACTCAAGCTGAGCTAATGGAGAGGTATCTACACTCCTACTCTGCCGAAGGGAAATGAACCAATGGAGAAGTTAGAAACTCACTAACTCGACCGCTCTCACAGCTAAACAACCCAGAGTGGTACAAATGTGATCAGATTCCTCAATAAATCCAGAAGGGTCAGAGAAGACCTCTATTCCGATAAATGTAAGTGGCTGCAACTTCTTAAATTCCTACAGCAAAACAGCTAGCTCATGCCCAAAACAGGCTGTATGGGTATAAGGAGAGTATGCTGAAGTGGTGCAGAAGAACCCGCTTGTTGGGTATAGGGATCTACTATAGGTATCTAAGGTGTTGGCTAGTAAGCAGAGATAGTAAAAGTAGGAATGGCTACCAGCACTAAAGGTGTTGTGGCCTTCGACACTAGAACCTGACGTCATTGTAGTGAGTAAGAAGCTCTACTAAAATATCTACAGTACGTTATAGCTGCTGCATACCTGCAGCTACAATCTCTACTGTCGGAGCAATTAGTCTCTTACCTACTTTCTCACCAGCTCTATTCTGGTGACTCTCATCTCGTGGTTCTCCTATGTCTTCTGTAAGAGGTACGGCCAACCTTTACTCTAAGGCATTCTGTGGTGCTTCTTCTAATATAGCATAACGTTGGGGTGGCATGATATCTATATAGAAGTAAACAAGATAAGTGAAAATTTGAAAATTTTCTATATTTAATAGGACAAGACATGACTCGAAGAACAAGGATATTGAAGGTGTAGCCTCTTGTATATGAGTACCCCAAGTATACAAATAAACAGGACACAAATACCTCTCCATCACAATTATCGACCTTTAAACCATACTCTGATACCACTCTGTAACATCCCTCATATCCGGGGTGTTACTGACAAGTGATAGGGCTTTCCCATCACCTTAAGCCATACTTAACCTGCTCAACACAACAATTCAACATGCATGCATTTACTTTGTCATAGATAACAGAAACAGTACACGACTTAAGGGCGTCATGTCACTACTGATATAATATACAACTCAAATATTTATACATATCTCAAAATGAGACTAACTATACACAAAAGAGTCAAATCCCTATCAACCCACACATGCGACAAAACTAAAATAAGATTACAACTTTAGACATGAAATGGGCCCAACACCTTAGCAACTGAAAACAGTGTCCTCTCCTCCAAATTATGTCTCCAAAATAAGGTGTCATCTTACCAGACAAAGGGCTCTGCAAAACTAGAAGGTGATAGGGGGGAGGGGGAAGGGGAGGGGTGAGTCTAAAAGGACTGAGTGAATAGATGCTACTTTTTTATCCTGAGCTAGTCCAAGATTCAATAGACAATATCAAGTTAATTCGAGATAGAAAACAAGCAGCCTAGAGTAAATGGAAGTCTTATGCTGATCATCGGCGCAGAGACCTTGAATTTCAAGAAGGGGATTATGTATTTTTGTAGGCTTCACAATTTAATGGAGTGATGAGATTTGGAAAAAAAGGCAAGTTAAGTCTGTGATACATCGGACCATTTCAGATTCTTCAAATAATGGGGAGTAGAGCTTATCAGTTTGCTCTTTCACCTAGCATGGACAGGATACAGCCCGTATTCCTACTTAAAAAGTACCTTTCGGATAAGTCTCATGTTTTAAACCAGTTGTCAGTAAAAATTGATTAGAATCTGTCTTACCAAGAACAACCTATAGCAATTGTGGACAAAGAAATTTGAAAACTTCGAAATGAATTCCCTTAGTGAAAGTTGTTTAGCAGCATCATAAGGGTCAAGAAGCTACTTGGGAATCTAAGGATGCCATGAGACTTCAATTTCCTCGCTTATTCAAGTAAAAGTATGAATTCTAAATCATTAACATATATCTAGATTCGAGGACAAATCTTTTATAAGGAAGAGAGAATGTAATATCATGTGCTTATGTGGATATTGTTGGAATCGAGTTAAAATTAGAATTAAGTAGGCTTAAGTTTATAAGTAGATTTTAAGCCCAATGATTTGTTTAGACCCATAAACCTTGCTTAGGCCTAAGTATGAAATCCAAACCCATTTATTTTCCTTAAATCCTAGTCATCCATTCTACTTTCAATCTTAGCCCTCGATTTTGTCTAATGTGTCGGTTTAATTTTGGCCATATATTAGATTAAAAAATTTTGGTTTATTTTCGGCCAAGTAAAGTAGAAGAAAGATGGCATAATATTAGCAATTGGATTGCAAGTTTTAAATTTAGGTTATTGATTATTTAGTGAATTATTATTGAATTAAAAATGTTAGTTTTCAAATTTAAGAAAGGAAAAGAAGAAAACGTGAGATAAGGAAGGAAAAGAAAGAGGGACGGCCAAAGAGGAAAGAAAGAAAGAAAAAAAAAGAAAGTGAAAGAAAAAGAAAAAGAAAAAAAATTGGTAAGTTTGATCTATTAATTTATTTGTAAAATTTTGGTGTTGATTTATTTATTACATTATAAACTTAAATTTTTATGTTAGAGTTTAGTTATGAAATTGATTTATGTGTTGATGTTATGTATGTTAACGATGATGGGTGTATTGGTGATAGTTTATGAGGTGTGAAATTGAAAATGATGATGATGAAGATTAAATAGAGGATTTTAGTACAATGGGATCAATAGTGTATTTGATTATATTCTAGTGCTTATTAAAGATGATTGAAGCTTTATGGGTGTTCCTTGATAACTTTAAAACTCCTTAGATGGTCTCATTGTGAATTATGAACCATGTTTTGTCTTAAATTATTTTATGTCAGAAATTAAGTTTTAATAGAATAGTGTCCATTCATGTGAACATTAGTTGAGTTCTAGAACTCCGAATGAAGTACTGTAAAAGGCTATAGAAACTAGACACATAGAGGTAAAACAAATCAAAATTTTATTTTCATAGATTTTCGTATGAATTCACAGTGAAGTTGACAATGTAATTGTTCTGTGCAGCCCTGTCATCAATATTAAGGTAGGCCTTGTGCGTCTTAGCCATGTTCACTTAATCCAAATTAAGTTCCGTCAAATCCTGAGTAATGTTAGTTGTATATGCCTAGATTTGGGATATATTTGAGCATGTTTAGTATTTTTATGCATTAGTTCATAAATATTATTGCTTCAATTTTTCTAACGATATTTGGTAATACCGCGTTATAGATATTCTAAGGGAGAGGCAGTCTAGCCCCTATTGATCCAGACTTCATTCAATTAGTAACAGCAAGCTTGTGAGTGGAATACATATACTTTATTTATTTTATTATGTGATATTTATAATTATGTATATGAAAATAATGTGTTGAGTTATTAATTATTTTTGGAAGAGTTGATGAATTATATGATATTAAGGTTAAAAGGAGGCTGAGTGTGATTTTGATATGAATTCTCTATTTATGATATATATATATATATATGATTGCATGCGTGTTCATGTGCTACATTATTGATCCATGGATCTAGTTATGATCGTCTCTCTGCCCGGTTAAGTGCGTAGCCCTAAGTATGAATAGTTCCTTTATTCGATTAAGTGCATAGTTATAACATTCCAAATTCAGGACTATTATCGGCAGGTGATAGAATCCTTCTATCACCCTAAACCTTCTACGACTTATTTAATTACCAATGAAAAACATGCATACACAACACATTTATCAAACATACTCAGACAACAAAATTACAATCAAACTTTCCAATCATGGAATAGGTGAATCAACTTTATATAATCAACAATCAATCACAATGTCTCTTTCTTACATATCAAACTTCATCTAGTAATTTCACAATAATTCAATACTCCATTGACATACTCGAAAACAATATTCAATACCATAATAACGATCACTTCACCGCATCTCAACACATTTTCAACCTTTCCGAATTAATTCCAATTGGTTCTCATAAAATATATATATATATATATATATTTCATAACTATATATATGCATATATATATATATATTCGCATCATAATTATCTATATACATCATAATTGTAAAATTCGTTTCAACATTATCTTCAACCTACTCCTGGTCATAATCTCACAGCTTATAATACTTGGCCTCCTCTTAACCATAATTTCATAGCTTATAATACTTAGCCTTGTCTTGGTCATAATCTCATATCTCAACCCATCATTTCTATACACATAATGATACTCATAAAATAATTATGAATATCACATTAAGAAAAATAAAATAGTTTGTAGTCAGTTAGCTCAGCTTAAGGTGGGGTCGACAAATGTTCTGATTGATAATTTACAAAACATGACTTCCGTCAGAATTTATAATTATAAATGAATATATAATAACCATATCTGCATAAACACTTCCCCTCATCATAAATTAAAATGATTTAAATCTCTAAGGGGTTCAACTCGAAATTGCTCGAGTCAAATTCGAATTTTTCTTTCCGATTGTCCTAAGCGATTTTCCTGGATAGCGAGCATCTTTAAACTCTACTGTAGCAAATCGAAAACATACCACAATCTAAAATTTTGATAGTGTATTCTATTATGAGTCTAGTTTCTACCACATTTTACAGATTCAAATTTTGGATCTGGTTACTAAAGTTATGAATAGATTTCGACATGTGACGCAAACAAGATAATGTGGGACTTTATAATAGGGCAGCCCCATACTGAATTTTTCTGGGCATTCATTTCTTAACAAAAAAAAACCTAATTTTTAATTATGTCATTCCTTGTCATGTTTAGTTTTCGTAATCCTTTATAAATCCTGATTTTAATTTCTAATGTTCAAGTTATAACCAATTTAATACCCACTGCGTAGATAGGGGACAATGTGTTGTGCCCAACAAGGTAACCGATTTCTGACCTTTTCTAGGAATTAATCTCTACTTCAAAGGATTTAATTTTCAGATATGTTATTCTCTTATATGTATAGTTTTCATAGAATTTTACAGTACTAAAAACCAATGTCAGGAACACTACTTTGTTTTAGGTTTTCTATAGACTGCTTAGCATTTTTGGCAAACCAAAATGTAACACAGTGCAGCCACTTCTAAACTTTACAGGGAGCCCGTCGTTTCCCAAAAAAATCTAATTTTTGACCACATTGGTTATAATTGTGTCTAGTTTCCCTAGCACTTACGGCTCATTAATCGGAAGTCTATATTTATTTTATTTCTAATTTACCGAACCCTCTTCAGGGATTCCTATAACCGATGCTTACCCATTTTTTCTCATAAACTCACTGCCATCTATTTTGCTCAACCCCGCCACTATAATATCACATAATCATATTTTAAAATTTACATTTTTCACACACCAAACAACCAAATCACAGCCAAGTAAATACCTATACATTTCTCTTATTATTTCATAACCACAAGTCACATAACACATACAATTTCATATATAGTCACTACATAACACAATTATATTTCAAACCATAATCTAATACACATTTACTCGCTGCCATATTGTTTTCATTTAAACATTTCTACCATTTTCCATGCATCATTCGCATTTATTTTTCACATTTTTTTCATGCACATTGCATAGCCAAAGCACTACTATTTACATGCAACATTCACTGCTCTACAATGACCACACTCACTGCCATTATTATTCTTTATCACAAATTATACAAATTCTCCATACACATCATAATTTCATTCAACACTTTCTAGAAATTTAAAGTAATTAAAAGAGTGTCTTACCTTATTTTGAACATCAAATTTCATCTTCCCCTTTCTCCTCTTACTATACTTTCCTTTTCTTCTTCTCTTGATCGGCCAAGACCCATGGTTATAACATTTTTCCTCCTCTCTTTACTCTTTTACTCAGTCAAACCAGCTTCCTCTTCCTTTCTTTTTCCCTTTTTCTTCTCCCTTGATCGGCCAAGCTTTCATTTTGATCTCTCATTCACGAGTTGCTCTCTCTCTCTTTCTCTCTCTCTCTCTCTCTCTCTCTCTCTCTCTCTCTCTTCTCCCTTTATTTTTCTTCTTTCCTCTCTCTCATCAATTTGCTCTCTTCCTTCTCCATCTCTCTTTATTGATCGGCCAAACCTCCCCACCTCTCTTTTCTTCCTTCCTTTCACTTTTCTCTTCCACTTTATTCTAGAATTTGTTAAATGAAAGACAAAATAACAAAATAAAAAGAGTTAAGTCTTTAAATATAACATCATGGGCCGAGTATTTTAAGTTCAATTGGGCTAAATTTTCATGTTATGTTTTCTAAGCCCATTTGTAATTGAAAATAGCCTAAATTCATTTATTTAATGAGTTTAATCATTTAGACCATTTAAAATTAACTATCTCTTCCGATTGTTAATCTTTTAAGTTTGAAAATTTTTTATTCCGGTCACCAAAGCTTTATTGTAACTACTACGTAAAATTTCAGTCGTTATAGTAGTCCTAAACATGGACCAACCAATGATGTTATACGCATGATACACACACACACTTGTATATGATGGTACCTATAATATGTATTAGTAATGAACATATAAATGATTATGTTTAGTTCTTACTGCCTTGAGGTATATGTATATGATATTTTTCCTTTCACTCACTAAGTCTTCCCAAGACTTACCCTCTCTTCACGTCAGTTTTGTAGGTTCTTTTATATGATCCAGACGTCTAGTAGTTTTCCTTAAGGGCAAGCCAGTGGACTTGGATATTGACATGCAATCATTAGGAGTTATGGGATTCACATATGGATAGTTGTGTTTGGTGCAACCATTATAGCCCTAATTTGTGTTTTATGAATCAATGGTCATGTAAATGTGTTAATTCTTATTGGATTATGGTTATGTATTTGAGAGTGGTTGGTATATATGTATGTCTTGGGAATAGAGTCATTTTATAGCTTCCAATGAACTAGGTCCATTTCATACATTATAATTATGTGTTGATTTAAGTGAGGTTCCATGTATGTTTGTTTAATCTACATATAACAGGTTATAAAGATTATGTCCTCAGGTCGCCTGATAATATAAGGCTGAGGGAGATAAGTTAGTCTTATCTTTTGCCAATCACATTCTAGGGATTTTGGGATGTGAAATCTATAGATAGTTATAAAGTATGTAAGCTACATAGATATATATAATGATTTAAGCAAGTTTTCAGAAGCTAAAACAAACGATTCGATTATGCATCCAGATCATTTGGCTTCAACAAGAATATTAATTAACCTTGTGTCTACAAGAAGGAGATTAACAATGCCATCATATTCTTTATATTGTATATAGATGACATACTTCCCATAATAAATGATATGGGCATGTTAACTGAGGTGAAATTGTGGTTATCTAATGTGTTCTCTATGAAAGATCTAGGAGAAGTAACCTATATTTTAGGTATTTGTCTCTATAAAGATAAAGTGAAATAAATAATAGGCCTTTCCTAGAATATGTACATAGATAAAGTACTAAAGAAGTTCAGTTTAGATGACTCTAAAAAGGGTTTCTTACCATGTAGTCATGGTGTTCATCTCTCAAAAAAGATGGAACCTAAGACTGAAGTTGAGCAAGAATGTATAAAGATGATCCCTTATGGTTCAAGCAAATCTTAGAAAATAATATTGGACTGCGGTCAAAAGAATCCTTAAGTACTTAAGAAGAACTAAAGATTTAGTATTGACTTATAGGGAAGGTGAGTTGAAAATAAAAGGTTACATAGATTCATAATTTTAGTCAGATATAAATGATAGAAAATTTATTTTCGCATTTGTATTCATCTGTAATAGAGGTGCTGTTAGTTGAAAGAGTTCTAAACAGACTACTACAGCTAACTCCACTACAAAAGCTGAATACGTTGATGCTTCTAAAGCTACTAAAGAGGCTATCTGGATCCGTAAGTTTGTGAGTTAACTCGGAGTGATTTCTTCCATACCTAATCCAATATCTTTGTACTATGACAATAATGGGGCTATAACACAGGCTAAGGAACCTAGGTCTCATCAAAAGTTTAAACATATTCAGTGTAAATATCACTTAATTAGAGAGTTTACTGCTAATAAACAACTGATCGTGTAGAAGACTCCTTCAGTAGATAGTGTAGCGAATCAACTAACTAAGTCTATGACACAATAGTAGCTGAATTACCATCTTGAGAAGATGGGTATCGTGTACCATGGTGATTGGCTCTATTACAAGTAGGAGTTCATTGGAGATATACCCTATAATTAGTTATAAAGTTATTTACAATTAATAAAGTAGCAATTATTTCATTTTGCATTTGTTCAGTTGCTAATTTTAATCATATATTTAATGCAGAATGAGATCATGTGATATATTTGATGATAACATGTTAGTAATTCTTAATATGAAATTGATGATATCATGATATGTAAGTGTACGTTTTTTATAATGACCAAAGCAATTGAAATATCAATTCAATTTATGGATAATGAAATAGTGAAATAGTTTAGACTTGTTAAGAATCAAGAAAATTGTATATGAATGTACTTATGCTCAAACTAAACAATTTTCTATGAAAAGTGTGATTTAAGCTTAATAGGATCAATACTTTTGCTAATCGAATGTATACGTGGAAGACACAGATCGATATAAGTAGAGAATATCGATATCCTTACTAACCGAATCAATACACTTGAAGAAGATCGATACTTGAAAGATGAGAGATCGATATATTGCAAGTTAGTAGCCTCAGATGAAATCACTAAGCCAAACGGATCAATACTTAAAGGAAACAGATTAATACGTTCAAAGAAGATCGATACTTAGCATTCTAAAAAGTTAAAAAAATAATTACAAACAAAACTAGATTGATACTTGAGTTGACTAAATTGATACTTCGAATTCCAGAGAGTTTAAAAATATTTACAAAGTGAACCAAGTCGATACTTGATTTAAAGAGATTGATACTTCACCAACCCGAGAGTTCAAAAATAATTACAAGGCGAACTAGATCAAGATATGTATTAAAAATGTTGATATGAAGCAAATCAGAGACTTCAAAAATATTTACAAATTAGGCTAAATCAATACGTGAAGGAGAAAGGATCGATACTCAGGATCTAAGACAAGCTTATATTCAATTTACACATAAACAGATTGATATACTGCCAAAACGAATATATACCTCCTGACATTTTAAAACTCATTGGTAACTTCTACACCATTTATAGTAGACATTTAATGCATAAAAATCAAGCCGTTGGACAAAAAGAACTTCACAAAGAGGATAAGTATAAATAGAAGACTTAAAGAAAAAGAGAATTAATATAGCACATTTTGCAAATCATTGAATATTCTCTCTCTACTGTAATTATTTGTTATTCATTTTTAATGAGAGAAAATTACTTGTACGAGCTTATTGATATATTAGCTCTAGTGTGAGAGCTTTGAACACATAAATACACAGGTGTATTGTACTGGATTTATCTTCACCTATATCAAACGAAGAGTGTAGTGAGTTTCTCTTCACTTGTGAAAAAGAAAGTGTATAGTTGCCCTTCACCTCAAAATGAGCTATGTTAGATTTCACTTAACCCGTTAAAACAATGAGATAGTTGAACTTCAATGGTTTGTCAAAATCGAGAGAGTGGACGTAGATGGATATTGTTGAACCACTATAAGTCCAGTGTTTGCTATTTCTCTCTCCACTTTTTTATTTATTGCACTGTATTGCATTTATATTAAACTTAAAATTTTTTAAACAACCCAATTCACCACCCCTCTTGGGTATAGCCAACTGGGACAACAATATTATTATCATGCCTTCTCCCGTGGAGTCCACACGTGACAACTGCTACAGACTTTCGAGACACATTCTTAATCTCTGAACATGTCTCTCAGGCCTGTAAGGCTTCTTGGGTACCTGTTCTTGTATGATTAACAACATACTATTATCTCTCCGAGACATTTTCAAATTATTCCACAAATAAAAATTATATTTAATTTAAAATACATACAGGGTACATATCAAATTACTTCCTTTCAAACTCATAAATATATATATATATATATATATATAAAGTTTTACAAAATCCAACCTAGTGGACTAATCTAAACAGTCTGTGAGTCGAGGATCACAATGATACTTGAAGGCATTATACCCTTAATCGATCACCACTACTCGTACAAAGCACTTTTCTATTTTCGATCTCCTAAAACTAGAAGGTGAGGGGGTGAGTATATGAGGATATACTTCGTGAGTAGATAAAACATATTTTAAGAAAATTATTTATATATGCACAATAAATCAATTAATTTTAATAAAATTATGGCCTGTTATTCAAAATCAATTGGCTGACTCCCTTTCTTGGTGGTTACCTTGGTTGTAGTAACCCCGAGACCATCAGTAGATTTTATGCAAGAATAAACAATGCTCATTTTAATAAAACTCAATTCTTGTCATATAAAGAATGAATGTAACTTTTTAAACTAGCACGCCACTGACGTTGGCCTTGAGTAGTCATGTGATGATACTCATGACTATCCTCGTCAATCCCATAAGTGGGCAACTCTATAACATCTACCTATATACCTGCCCCACCTATGGCTCTCTCACCTAGGTGGCCTCTCATAGGTTCGTCCCTAAGCTACTTCCTTGTAGCTATAGTCACATACCCATCTGGCTTTTTGGCCATATCACCAATACAAAGTTACAATCAAATTCATTTATATAAACATTTATAATCATTTCATTTTTAACATCATTACAAGCCATACATTTTCAATATCAAACATGTCCTCCTGACCAATCACATATTCATTCAAATCACAGGTCATTCATATTTAATTTAAGTCAACAATAAATAAACAATTTCGTAATTCATAACACTATAAGTTCCATAAGGTATTTTAAAAGCAAGAAAACGAGTAAAAATAGTTTCACTCATACAAAAATGGAAGGTCACCACTTCCACACTAATCATCCCGCCTACTATGTCCCTCTCTCGGAAGCTTGGCGCCTAATATCACACATGTATAATATAATGAATTTCGAGATTCTAAATAATTAATATTTATGCATTAAATGAAATGTTCATGGTCATCAGGTCTATAATTCCTTAATCTGGCATATATAACTTTATGAAGCATTCTAATGAGGGTCATTTAGCTAATTCCCAACAACAGAATCCCATAACTATAATTATTCCAATTTTCGCATTTTCATTTATAATAGGTTTATGCATCCTTAGAAATATTTAACACTTATTTAAACTTATATATTTTCAATTGCCTCAAATCAACTCAATTCTACATTTTCTACTCGTTAATCAAGGTAAACTTTTAAGTGAACAGTGAACCCTAGATTTCCAATATGCTCAAATCCTTAAAATTGATCTTAGAATGAGTTTATAAGCTTAACTATAATTTGTAGAAGTCGGTATAGACTTACACGTTGGCGTTTAAACGCAAAACTTCCAAATTGATTTGAAACCCTAAATCCTTCCCACACTTTTCCTTACTATTTCAAGCCAAAATCGGAACCAATATGTAGAAGAAAAGGTGAGAAATCACATGGGAAGCACAATTTGACCGAAACTTAAGGGGTTGGCCTTAAATTCTGAGGAAATCTGTAAGAGTGAAAGAGAGAATGTGTTTAGAGAAAGAAAGGTAAATGGACAAATGAAGAACTCCTTAGAATGTTTTCCCCTTTTGAGTATTTACAAAAGTATTCAAAAAGACCAATTTAACCATCAAATTTTACCCAAATTTGCAACATGTATCGATACCATTGGACTGGGTATCGATACTTTTAGGTTTGGCATCGATACCTCTAGTCTAGGTATCGATCAGTTCTTTAAAATTTTGATTCTGAAAATTCTATCAACCTCGAGTATCGATACATTTGCCTTAATGTATCGATCCTTCTCTTTTCAATGTATCGATACCTTTGTTAAAGGTAAAGGTATCGATCTAGTTCAACATATAATTGATTTCAAACTCTCTGTTTGGCCATGTATACCTTTGATAAAGGTATCGATCTAGTTCATCTGGTAATTATTTTCAAACTCTCTATTTTGCCTTGTATCGATACCTTTCTCCATAGGTATCAATCTAGTTAGTTTATAATTTCTTCCCCAGTCTCTAACTTGCAAGGTATTAATACCTTTTATGAAGGTATCGATCACTTCATTAAATATCGACTAGTAACTTTAATGTATCGATACATTATTCATATGTATCGATACTTTTATTTCAAATATCGATCTCTTTATGTTCAAAATGGATTTTTGACCTACTTCTTTTCATTCTCTAACACCAATTTTGTTTACCTTTTAGGGGCTCTACCCCCGATCCCTTACAAAAGCATTGCCCCTTGACCTCGCTTGTTAATCGGCTAGCGAAATCGCCGAATACTTCAGCATAAGGCAATTTACTGAAACTGATTATATGATAACTTTAAATTATTCATTTTATAAACTAACTTTAATCCACCTAAACCTCAATAATATGCCAATTAATCTTGTACAATGCATGTGGGATAATGAATGTTATGAAATGACCATTTTAACCTTATGTCCGAAGAACGGGGTTTACAATTATGGATTAAGATATGAGTACAGAGTCTCTAATTTAAATACATTCAAATTAGTTCAAGATTAAAGTGATATCATTTGGGACAATGACATTACATAACTGGCATGTTTTGTTGCTACCACTGATTAGTATTTGATGCTAATAGTTGGGTGACGTATCCTATGTCACAATAGCATAAACATGGGTAATATGTTTGAGATCGTATTATGAACGTGACCAAACGTGATGAATCATATGATTGACTATCCATAGTCAATCATACATCACATAGCCATATTAGTATACCACTAGTTCTTTGACTTGAAATATCACGACTGCCCTCCGTACTGAGGCACATCGTTCACTTATATATATATCACACTGGGATAGACACACTTGGTAAAAGAAACTTGATAGCAATGTGTTCTTATTATATGAGGGTAAGTGATGATCAATATGAAATCTGCTGGTTCAGATATTTAAACTTGATATCCTAGGCTGAGCGGTTATACACGTGAATTAAGTCTCTAGCCATAGTACGAAGTTTTCAAAAATGAGTTTTGCAGATATGCGAATGTAACATCCTGAACCCGATATATTATTAGAAGATGACAGAATCTACCATCACCCTAAACTTTTATCTATCTAAATCATATATTATTCTATTATTACCATACACAAATATTAGTATCAAAATCATGAATTTTATAAAATCCATAAACTCTCTACGTCTTCTATTATAATAAATACAAGATAAATACTATGCACGACTCTTCCAAAATATAATTCTATATATAACATGCATCACACCCTATATATAATAGACCTATATACCCTAGTGATTGCAATGTGTACCCTCTCCTCTGCTCATGTCTCTGCTGTACTGAACTGGTTCACTAGATATTAAATTTGCAAAACTGAAAAGTGAGGAGGTGAGTCCTGAAAGACCCAATGAGTGGATATAAAAAAAATAAGAAAATATCAATATCAGAAAATCAAGCTCTGCTATAAACAATTTCTATTCAAAGCTAAAAGCAACATCATGTTCAAACTTAGTTGAATAAAATTACTTTTAAATCTATATGGTCTCAAAATTAAAATCAACATCGTGTTTACAATTGTCTGTTGTGATAAAACCAATTTCAAAACTATTTTCTGTTGTGATAAAACCAAATTTCAAAACTGTCTAGTCATAAAACAGAAATTTCTGAACACTCTAGTACATCTCTGGTATTTAAGGGCATTACATATCACTTTCTCCCTAGATACATCTCTATAAATCTTTGATACTTTAGAGCGTTACGTATTGTCATCTCCTAAATTACATCATTACCAATTTCTTGTATCTAGGAGCGTTACGTATCATCGTCCCCTTAAATATATCTTTTTAAATCATTAGTATTTTGGGGTGTTACATATCGTCGTCCCCTAAAATACTTCTCTGTAAATCAAAACCAAACTCATGTTTTAAAACAAATTCATCATTATGCTTTGAAAACCAAACCATTTTATACTTTCATAAATGTGTATCAAAATCGTTTCCAAAATCTATGTTTTAAGTTATAAATTCGAAAGAAACTTGTAACAACCCAATTAATCATCAGCATATCAAAATACTTGTGAACAGAAAAACATAAGTAATTATACTCATTCATAGTCAATTTACTCAAATCAATTCTCAAAACATTTATAATTCACCATTATGGTCAAACAACATTTTAGAATAAATAAAGCTTCTACAAGAAATTTTCTTCAACCATAGTTAAACAACTCAAACCAATTCCCAAGCATTTATATTTCAAATATTATGCTCAAACCATATTTTAAAAAAAATAATAAAACATCCACTCACTGGTTTATACTCAACTAATCCAAGTCAAGGTGTCATTGGCGGTTGATCTGGTTGACAATCTACAAACAAACACCCTTCTGTTAAAACTAGCAATGTGGTGTACTTATCTCATGAATAAATAAATATGCTATGAACAATGAAACTCACTAGGGATTCAGAATGTTTAGGATTTTCTACAAGTTTGATGAAATTCAAATTGAAGTTATCTAAATTAGAGAGTTGCAAATTCAATTCTAACTATTCTAGGTAATGCCTCCCAAAATAAGGGATGACTTTGAAATTCTACTGTAATCAATTAGCAATATATCTTTGGCAAAAATTTTGATAAGATTATCTCTTATAAGTCTAATTCATTCGTCTTTTTATAGATCCTGATTTCAAATCCTAACGCTCGAATTATAAATAAATCACTATACAATACACAAACATGAGACAATGTCTAGAATCATAATAGGGCAGCCGATTTCCAAACTTTTCTGGGAACTTATCTCTTAACAAAATGACTTAATTTTAGACTATGTTATTCCCTCATATATCTAGTTTTCACAGAATTTTACGGTTCTATCATCGGAGGTTCAAAACTTATTTTGTTTCCAAATTACTAAACTCCATCCAGAATTTTCAACAATCAAAATTCATAATAGGGCAGCAAGGTTACAAATTTTTTTGGAAACTCATCTTTACATGAAAAATTCTCATTTTTAACTATATTGATCTCTATTGTGTCTAGTTTTCATAAAATTTTATGATTTATTAATTAGAGGTGTAAAATTCATTTTATAAGCACAACATTGAACCTAGTTCGAAATTTCTAGCAAGCAGAACACTCCTCCATCATTATCAATTTACAGCCCTATAACTCAGTCACACCCCAGCCACCATTACCATGCAAAATACATCTTAATTTCACACCTTTATACACCAAAATACTACCATATGTAAGTAATGATCACTGCCAAAAACCCCTACCATTAAACATGTTTATAACTAAGAAAATAAGCAATCAAAATTCAAATTCAACTTCACAAAACCAAAGCTTACAGGCAAAAAATAAACAAAAGGGAAAACTTGAATTTTTATTAAACACAGCTACATTTTATATGCAACAAAGCAAACCTAATCACATTTTCTGTAAAACTAACTTTAAAGTTTTGTTGAGTAATTGGCTACATAGTTAAACTTTTTTTATTGCTGATGGTAAAAAGAGTTTCCTTACTGGCCTGTACCATCTTAGGAAATTCTTTCTAGCAAACATATATTTGAAAGTGTAAACCCTGTTCTTCGAACATAGGGGCAAGATAGATATTTAATAACATTTATTATTCCACGTGCATTATACAAGAAAAAGTGGCACATTAATGAGGCTTAAGTGGTTTTAAATTAGTTCATGAAACGCATAATTTGGAATTATTACATATATTGAGTTTTTACATATGCCTTATACTGAAGCATTCGGAGATCTCGCTAGCCGATTAGCAAGTGGGATCAAGGGGCAGCGCCCTTGCAGTGGATTGGAGGCGAAGCCCTCGAAAGGTAAACGAAAATGGTGTTTGGGAATGAAAAAAAAAGGTTAAAATATGTTATAAGCATGGAGTATCGATACATAGAGTTAAGAGTATCGATACATTGTCCAAATGTATCAATACATAAAGTTGAGAGTATCAATACATTGGGGAAACTAGTCGATACTTGATGAACGGATCGATACCTATGAAAGAAGGTATCGACACTTTGCAAGTTAGTAGCTTAGGAAGGAATTTTGGATCGAACGAATTGATACTTATGAAGAGAAGTATCGATACGTGGCAAGTTAGAGAGTTGAAAAATAATTACAAGATAAACTAGATCGATACATTTATTAAAGGTATCAATACATAGCCAAACAGAGAGTTCAAAATTATTTACAATATAAACCAGGTCGATACCTTACTCAAGGATCGATACATGGCAAAAGGATCGATACATTGAAGGCCAAAGTATCGTTACTCAGGGTTGAAAGAAATTCCAGAATTGAACTTACATGAACAGATCGATACCCAACCCAAAAGGATCGATACCTAAGCTAAAAGTATTGATATCCAACTTAAAAAGTATTGATACTTTACACAATTTTGGGTAAGATTCAACACCCAAATTGGTAATTTCACTCACGTTTATAAATACCCACAAAAGGGAAATGATTTTACTGTTTTCTTTATTCAGCCATTTATCTCTCTCTCTCAAAAAATTCGTTTCTCTCTAATTTTCACGGTGATTTATAGATCTTAGCAAAATCTTGTGGGTTTCTCACCCAAATTTGGTTATCAAGTGATTAAATTACCTTACCTCAATAATCTAATACCGGATTTAGCTTAAAACAGTGAAAAGAGGCAATAAATGAGCTAAGGTTTCGAATTAAATTGGAGTTTTCAGTTTCAACGCTAATGTGAGGTTTCTAAGGATATCTGTAGACTAAAGGCAAGTCTATAAACTCATTCTAAATTCAATTTGATGAATTTGAGTATGTTTGAGTGTTATGGTTCACTGTTCACCCGATGTTTCCAATTAAATTTGCGTAGGAAACGTAGATTGGTGTTAATTGGTAATATTATGAAATATAAAATATTAAATGAATGGTAAAATAACATTTGGAATGCATATAACCATTTTAAACGAAAATGCAGACATTGAGATAACTACAGCCATGGGATTCTATTGTTGGGAACCTACTAAATGGCCCTCGATAGGTAGCCTAGTAAGGTTAAATATGCCAAACTAAGAAAATTGAGATAAAATGACCACGAACATTGCATATAAGACATAAATGTTAATTGATTAGAATATCGAAATTTATAATATTATATATATGTAATATAGGCACCGAGCACTCGGAAGAGAAACATACTAGGCTCGAGGAGTAGTATTGAGAATGGATACCCTCCTGTTTAGGACAAGAACAGTCATAAGTATCATCACATAACTACTCGAAGCCAACGTCAATAGTGGACCAGTTTTAGAAATTGAGCATATATTTTTATACTTAAACAACTATTTTAATAAATAAGTATCGTTTTCTGTGCATAAAGTCCACTAACGGTCTCGGATTAACCACAGCTAAGGTAACCATCGAGAAGAAGAGCCAGCCCAATGTGTACAAATAGTCTTACCTTTAAGGATTCAAATAAAAAAAGTATATCTATTAAAAGGTAAGAAAAGAAATTTAGGACATCCTATAACACCTAGATCAATAAAATTTAAGGGATGACTTCGTATATAAACATAGTTTTCTCACAAAGAGGATGATGGTCTCGTTTTTTTGCTCAATATTTTTACTTCCTTTTTCATTAATGGTTTTCTCTCTTGTTTTTTAAGGAACCAAACCCTAAGAGCCTACAACTTCTTTATTTTCCTTATTTAGGCATCAAAGTAGGATCACCAGAAAAACTACGGTGATCACCTCTAACTTGATTTCTTTACTACAGGCATCTAAGATAAGCGTGAGCAGGAAATAGATCTGACTAGCACAAGAACCACTCGTTCTTTCATGCTCAACACATATTTTTTAAGCCTTTTACTCTCTGGGTTTTCTTGAGGTGTAGTTGCAAGTAATGTTAAGTTCGAAGAGAATTGTGAGCTGGGAGTTAGTGTACTTGTCCTAAGTGGTTTTCACCATATGACAAACATTTTCCTATTAATGTAGGCAAATTTTTCATGAATCAACAATGAATTTGATATATAACCAACTTATTTAGAGAATGCATTATTGAACCTTGAAAGTTGTTTAAGTGATATTAAAGAGAAACGTAAAATTTGGCATCGCCACATATTACTATTCAAAGATTAATAATAGACCAATCACATCTTTTAATTTATTTTATCCCGACCAAATTCTTAGAAAAGAGAGAAAATTAGTTAACATAACCATCCTCCGTGTTTCCATAAATTTTAATAGATATAAACTTCCATAAATTATGATTGAAATTTAATTATATAATCTAATAGATGTGTAGAAATTTTTTCGCTCAAGGACGTTTGAGCTTGTGATAAGCCCAAATACAATGATTGGGCCAAAATACGTAATTACTCAAAAATAATGCAACAGCATATGTGGGAACCCAACAATTATCTTACCCTGAAATACTGAAATTACAATAGAATTCTCCAATTTGCGCTGGAGATAACGCCACGAATGCAAATCAATTCTCCGCCTTCTCTAGTTGCTCGAGGACTTACTTAAAGACGCCGAACTAATAGATACTTCCTGAATAACTCGATCAATCCCCCACTTTAACAATATTTCCCAGTCCTGCCCCTAAGGACAAGCACTTGCTGGGCAACTGCTATCCCTTTCCTTAGGCAGGTACTGCCATCGAATTAATACCTCTGGTTCCAGCTTGCTCCCTTGTTTCACCCACCTATAATCCTTGACAGCCACGGGTTCCAGCACCAAAGACCCTTCCTCTAAAACTAGTGGTGCCGTGTTTTGTGGAGCTTCCTCTTCTTCTATACGCTTCTTGAGGCACGATATATGGAACACAGTATAAACTTTCAAATTTTCTAGCCACTCCAACTTATATGCCACTGCACCTATCTTTTCCAAGACTCAATAAGGTCCAAAATACTTGCTGGCAAGCTTTTGATTAGCTTGCTTAAATACTGATTGTTGTCGAAATGACTGTAACTTCAAAAAGACCCAATCATTTACCTCAAAGCTCTCATCTCGGTGGTGTTTGTCAGCTTGCTGCTTCATTTGATTTCTGGCCCTTCCAAATTCTGCTTTAGTTGCTTGAGCAGCTCATCGCAATCGCATAACTCTCTATTCACTTCTTGCAGCACCGCACTTCCTGGTAGATAACAGGTAATGACTGGGGGTGGCCTCCCATACAAGGCTTGGAATGGAGTGAGCCCAATTGCAAGATGGAATGTGGTGTTATACCAGAATTCCGCCCAAGGAAGATGACGACTCCACTGCTTTGGCGCTTGACTGGACAGGCAGCGCAGGTATTGTTGAAGGCTTCGATTCATTGCTTCGGTTTTGTCCGTCGGTTTCTAGATGATATGCGAATTACATCTTCAGTTTTGTCCCTTGCAACTTAAAGAGTACTTGCCAGAAATTACTAGTAAATAAAGCATCACGATTACTAAGAATGGTGCGAGGAAATTACTAACATGGAGGCGAGCTACATTGTCCACATTTACTTCCGCTATTTTCTTGGCTGTGAAGGGATGACTCGCCCCAATAAAATGGGCATACTTCGTCAATCTATCCGTCATCACAAAGATGGCATTCTTACCATGTGAATTTGGCAAGCCTTCTATAAAATCCACAGAGACATTCTCTCATACTTAGGAATGGCAATTTTGGTCACAACTTCGCTACTATCCGATTCTCATATGATAAGTTTGGTATGTCCCTTAATGAGTTTGGGACGGATTTGAGAAATAAAATTAAATTTAAGGGTTTGGGACGAATATGAGTGTTGATAGATATCTGCGAGTATTCGCAACGAATATCGCAAATATATATTTTATCTGAAAATACCAAAACAACGTCCTTTTAATATTCCTATATCTGTCATCCCTAACCCTAAACAACACCACACTATCAAGACTTACATTGCCTCAACTCTCTCTTGCGATTCTAATCCAAAGAGTTTCTTGGTCAACTGGACTTCTAATTGTTCAACTTCATGTTCATGGCAAGACGTTTCCTGCTCCGTTAACTGCCATGTTACCGCCCTCAACCTCAACAACTTTGGCCTTATCGGTAGTTTAAATCTCCTACTCTCACAGCCTTGTCATATCTTTAATATCTAAATTTGTAGTGCAATTTGAAGTAGCTTTCTTTAGCACATAATCAATTTTTCGGTCAAATCCCTCTTGATTTGGGACAGGCTTGTGGGACTCTCTGAGAGCTTGACCTTTCATTCAACAAGCTTATTGGTGAATTGCCCTCAACTTTCACATCGTGCTCTTCTCTACTCAACCTTAATCTTGACAACAATTTGCTCTCAGGAAATTTTCTTAGCACGATTGTAAGTAAGATTTTGAGTCTGATATATCTTTAAGTACCATTTAATAACATAAATGGTATTATGCTGCTACCTCTGACCAATTAAAGGTATAAAACAAAAGCATCTTATTACTGAATTATTATTTTGTTAAAGATTTAATGCAGTCATTTTGCTGTAAGATTTTATGGCTTTGCTTGCATATGAGAAACCAAAGAAATCCCAATGTTTCATTTGCTTAGTATGGAATACCAGCAGCATGTTGCTGATAATCTAAACCAAGCAATTCTTGGTCTGTTTATTTAGTGACTTCTTTTGGGCACCAAATTTTTGTAAATTATTGTTTTAGATGTATAATATATTTAAATCTACTCATTTCTTATGGCTCCCTTGTTATGTCAGCACATGAAAACCATCCAAGCTATGCTGCAATAGAAAGGTTGATACAACAAACAACAACAATTAAACAATGTTTAAGTCAAGAACTTGGGAAGGTATTGAAATGTTTGTAAACTGCTTCTACTAACTCACCTTTTACTAACGTCTTGACTGCTTTTATATACTTTTGGATAAGTTTTCCTTTAAATAGTGTTGGACCTTTCACATTGTTTTCTCTATGGATTTCCTGTGGTTGTGACCACAGAGGACCATGTCTAGGAACAACATTGAGGAAGAATGACCTGATGTTTTTGGCAAACATTTTATTTTTTATTGTACTTATTTTATATTTTATGTAAGTGATATATTTTTATTTTGAATTAATATCGAAAATTCTATTAAAAATCTACAGATATTCGTGCAAGTTTGGTAAATTTTAAGTACCCGTTTAAGCGAGATTGATAATAAAATACTAAACCTGCTACGGATTTGGTACGAGTATGGTATTAAATTTTTTTGGTGAATGCAGATACGGGTTTAAAGATATTCATTCCAAACCCAATCCGCTGTCATCCCTACTTGTACCTATGATGTCACTAGAAGAGACTGTAAGAAGCCTGCAAGTGAGTAGAAATCGACCTCATTTTGTTAGCACACACGTAAGCTACCACATAATTCTGCACATCTCTCTTCATGCCGCTTCAATGAAAGCTTGAGCAATCATTTTCTACGTTGTTAACACCCCCGAATGGCCACTTGTCTTAATGTCATGAAACTTCTGAAGTAAGCATGGTTTGAGACTAGACTCGGGTGGAATAGTGACACTCCCTTTTACCATAGTAAGTCATATTTCCATTTATAGGCATTCAGCTTTTCGGATTCCTCTTCCATACGACTCCTCACTTCCTTGACCCATTAACTTTTAGATGTTGTTCTTCTTATTTCTGCCCATATAGTAAACTAAGGATTAGAAATGGCCCAAAAAATCAGTGACTTACTCTCATTAGATAGTGAATCACTATTCTCCTTACCTAGCCTATATTTATTTCATACTCACAACGAACAGCTTGGTCAGCCATTTCTGTTGTTCTGAAGTAGAAACTCACTATTGTAAGAAGAACCGTAAGCTACATTGGTCGATTGGGATTTGAAACATTTTTCCCAACAAGTATGGCCTCCAACAATGAATTGCTTCGATAATGGTGAGCATCTCCTTGGAGAAAATAGGCCACGCCTTCTTTCTTGAACCCAAGGCTAGGCTCAAATATGTTATTGGTTGACCTTGTTGAGATAACACAACTCATATTCCTGCATCTGAAGCATTGGTTTCAATCACAAAAATCTCATTAAAATTAGGAATAACCAATACCGAGGTTCTAATTATGGCAAATTTGAGCTATTCAAATACCCTTTCTGCCTTCTCGTCCCACTAGAACTATCCTTTCTTTAATAATCGTATTAATGAGGCTACAATATTGTCATAGTTACGTACGAACTTACAGTAGTACCCGGTAAGCCCCAAGAATCATTGTAGCTCAATAATATTGTTAGGTATCGACCAATTCTTCATGGCCATAATCTTACTTTTATCCACTTGTATCCCTTCATTAGAAATAAAATGCCCTAAATACTCCAACGCACATTTAGATCGTTTCAAAAATAATTATTGGCTTTAGAGAATTTTAAAAACAACTCTAAGTGTTCCAAGTATACTTCCCATGATTGGCTATATACCAAAATATCATCGAAAAATATAAAGAAGAACTTACAAAATAACAACTTGGAAATGGCATTCATGGTTGCTTGGAATGTTAATGGCATATTACTTAGAATGTTGTCTTGTGCATATCTTCATGATGGACTCGAATTTGGTGATATCCAGCCTTAAGATCCAGCTTTGTAAAATACTTGGCACCATGTAGCTCATCGATCATATCATCCACTGTCAGAATAGGGAAGCGATCTTTAATTGTGGCTTTATTCAAAGCCCTATAATTGTTATCTTAGTTGGAAATACCCAAGAGTGATAAATTGAGTTATTTAAAAACTTTAATGCTAAAATGAATGTAATTATGAAAGTACTACAATAAATAAAAGAGTAGAGAGAGAGATTACAAACAAAAGATTTATAGTAGTTCGGCAAGAACGGCTTACATTCACTCTCTCGATTTTTTTTCACCACCGAGGCTTGACTATCTCCTTGTTTATACGGGTCAAGTGAAACCCAATACAACTCCTTCTTATATGGTAAGGGGCAACTATACACTTTCTTTTTCAGGTGAAGAGAAATTTGATACAATCTTCATTTTATTGGGTAAATATGAACTCACAATAATCACAAATGATTTTTCTGTTTCTTAACTCTCTCACTAGAGTAGATAATACAATAAGCTTATAATTTTGATTTTTTCTCACAAAGGATAATTACAGTAGAGAGAGAAAGTATTTTCAAGTTAGAAGATCAAGAAGAATATTCAATGATTTGCAAAATGTATTTTGTTATTCTTCTTGTCTTAAAATCTTTTATTTATAATCGTTCTTTTTATGAAGACCCTTGTGTCTAACGGATTCATTTGGCATAATTAATGTTTGCCATAAATGTTGTAGAAGTTATTGTTGAGCTTTAAAAATGTCAAGAAGTATCGATCCGTTCATGCTAAATTTAAATCTGGACTTATCTTCGATCCCAATTATTAATCATTTGTCCTTTACGTATCGATCAGATCAAGTTCATAAATAATTCTAAAGTCTCTGACTTTGCAATGTGTCAATCTGTTCTTCAGATGTATCGATCTGGTTTGACCTGTAATTATTTTTGAACTCTTGGGTTTGCAATGTGTTGACCTTTTCTTTAGATGTATTAATCTGATTCACCTTATAATTATTTTCAAACTCTCGAGTCTACAACGTATCGATTTATCCCTATATGTATCGATCTGATTCACTTGGTAAATATTTTTGAACTCTCGAACTTGCAAGAGATCAATCTTGTGAACTCTGAATATCGAACTTCTCTACATGTATCAATCCGAATATTTTAGGTATCAATATGGTTGACTTGGTAATTTCTTTCAAAGTCTCTAACTTGCAAAGAGTCGATCTCTTGAACTCTAAATATCAATCTTCCTTAAATGTATCGATTCGTGAGGTCTGGGTATCGATCCATTTTGTGAAAAAGTCGATCATTTGACTCTGAGTATCAATCCTATTAAGCTTAAAACATAGTTTTCACATAAAATTATTTAGTTTGCTCATAAGTACATTCACATACAATTTTTTTTATTCTTAACATATTCAAATGTATTTTATTATCCACAAATTAAATTAGCATCACAACAAATTTGTTCATCATCAAAAACACAAACTTACATGTCATGATATCATCAATTTCAAATCAAAACTACTAATATGATATCATCAATTTCTCCCTTTTTTAATGAAGACAAAACAATGTGTATAATAAGGATTTTAGTCAATTTAAGTTATTTTTAAAGATTAAGAATTGCTAAGTCAAATTTTCTCCCCGTTTAAGGTCTATAGAATTTCTATACTCCTCTTTAAACAAAGAAGGCAAGTCATCTCATTTTAATTCTCCTTATTGTTAGATTGACTCATTTCTCTCTTTTTTTTTCTTTTTTTTTCTTTTTTTTTCACTTTTTTTTTTTTTTTTTGTCAAGCTTAAAAGTTTAAATCAATATCCATATTCTTCTATTGTCTCATATTATGTTCCCAATTAAATAAATTATCTAAATTACTTCTTCTCTTTTTTGTTAGCAATCAAAGAAGGAAATCAAGGATGCAAATATTCAAACAAAGATAAAAATATGGAATTGTATTAAACATATAATCGGCAATACAAAGCAGTTCATACAATTCCATCAAAGTAAGCAAACTATAATCAAATTACAATCAAACCACACAAGGAAAAAACACATAACTACTAATCAAAGACATCTTAATATCTCATCGGAACTACTACTACTACTATCTACATCGACATGATGTGATGTGCTCGATTGCGTTGCGTATGAAGACTAATAGCTGAGGGGTGGTAGTCGAGGTGCTGATGAAGTGGCAGTTGGTCCTCGATATGGGGCTGATGTTGAGCTTCATGACAAGCTTTACATGAAGCGCCGAGTTTCCTTGCGAAACGCAAGTCCGAACCTATCCAGTTGTGTTATCCCTCAATCACCTCATGCTAGATGCTCTTTTTATTTTGTGGTTACCAAAAACTCCAAACTAATAAGCCTCTCATCGAAATTGGTCATGGCGGTGTCAACTCGTTGTTTGATGACAGTTATCTTGGCTCAGATATCCTCCAATATTATCATCAACGCTGACAGAGGCGGTGAATGAGGCACTAGCACTGCTTGAGGTGAAAAAGGTATTAATGTTGCTTCCTTAAGCATGTTTACGTGAGCTTCTTGATCATCCTCCACTCAAGGAAGTGTACGTTCATCCGCTCTCATGTCTGCATGCTCCTCTTGGCCCTACCAGGTGCTAGGTGCCTATATCGAGCCTGAAGCACCCACTACTCTTCTGCTATTTATTCATAGTGCATATGTCGAAGCATGGTCTTTAATAGCATTGTGGCAACAAGGGGCTGAATGGTGTCGGTCTTCACGTAGATCTAATAAGGATTGGTGTGAATGATGTTTGAGATCACGTAGCCATAGTGTAAATGGCTCGCTCTCTTCATTGTCGTCCTCACCATGGCATTTAGAATCCAGCTTAACAACTGTAGACGTCTACTCTCTATTATACAAACATTCCACCATATATCTTCGTACGTCATCTCCAAAAATCGACCGAAATGAGCAATGAGATTGTACGATACAAACAAGTAAAGAATCATTTGTGAAAGCCGAGTCATACCTACTTATTGTCCACTTCGATCATATTTGAATTCTTGAATATTACTTTACAAGCCTCCAATGACTTAAGATTCTGGTCAAATAAGTAACTCCGCCATCCAGTACTCGAGTCACACTTAACAGTACGCTGCCATTGATATCAAATCAATGTCCTCGAACCATGCTAGTAAAACTAGTCATCTTTATTCCCCCTAAATGAGGGTCTTTAGCATCCAAATTAGCATAGAACATTTTGCTTAAGATGTCAAAACATGTTCCCCGTTGTTTGAGATATTGAGTCCACCCAAACTCTTCAAATGTCCTGAGATATAGGAATTGAATAGACTCCAAAATGTTGAAATCTATGACTCTCCCTAGTGCGATTTTTCTGGTGAGTTAAAAAGTAAGGTATCGATCATCAACCTCTAAGCTAGGGAAGTTTGGGTTTGAAGACAAAGCCTCATTTACTTGTTGTTTCTTCCTTTAGCAATGAGTTTTAACGTTCTTGGTGTTAGGCATTGTTGAGTTTTTGAGGGATTTGATGATCTTGAAAGGATTTTGAGATTTCGAGTTAGAGAAATAAAGGAATGTTTTCAAAGATTTTTAGTTCTTACCATTTTTAAACGTGAAATCGTGTAAAACTATCGATATATTTAAAGTTGTATTGATCCTTTTATAGATCTGAAACATGATGTTTCGATTTGACTGATGTGACATCGATACTTTTGTTCAAAAAAGTAGAGAGTATTGATACATACTAGAGAGAAGTTGAAAGAATATTGAAATTTGTGTCAAACCTATTAATACGCATTTAGTTTTGGGGCGGTTTCAAAGACTTTTGATTTTTCGAGATACACGTAGACACCTCATTCTTTGTGCAATTATTTCAAGCTAAGATATCAATCCTATTGAGCAAGGTATCGATACATTCTAGAATTTATTTCTAGTGTCAATACATCCCTATTGACATATCAATCTTAAGTCCATCTCAATTCAGGCGTCGATATGTTCACATGAGCGTATCAATATGTTTATAAGGAATCGATACCTTTGGAATGTAAACACACTTCAAGTACAAACACATTCAATCATGATTCAATCTATTTTCATCATTCCTAATTCATTTCTAATCGAACAGAAATGATCTCTGTCAAGTGGCTTAGTGAAAATGTCAACTAATTGATGATTTATGTTAACATACTTTAAGCACACATCCCTTTACTAACATGATGTCTAATAAAATAGTGACGGGATTTTATGTGCTTAGTTCTAGAGTGATGCACATGATTCTTAATCAAGTTAATGGCACTCATATTATCACATAAAATGAAAATTTGACTAAGATCCAATCCATAATCTTGCAATCGATATTTAATCCACAAAAGTTATGCACAACAACTACTTACAGATGCATATTCTGCTTTAATGGTGAAAAATGTAACTATGTTTTGTTTCTTACTAAACCATGATACTAGTATATTTTCAAGAAAGTAACAAATACCACTAGTACTTTTTCTATCTACTTTACATCTCCTATAGTCGGCATTTGAATAACCTCTCAAACTAAACTCACCATCCTTTAGATAAAATAGCCCTAAGTTAGGTATAGCTCTTAGATATCTAAAAATTCGTTTCAAAACTATAAGATATGATTCTTTAGGATTATATTGAAACCTATCACATATACATACCTCTTTCAATATATCCTCCATTCCTCGCATTCGAGCTCGTGTCTCTCCTGTTTTGGTTGTTGATCGTTGCAAGCCATCGTGCACCTCCTACAATTCAAACTTCAACCGTCTCTCCTATTTTGGTTGTTGATCGTTGCAAGCCATCGTGCACCTCCTGCAATTCAAACTTCAACCTGTCGAGTAACTCCATATTGGTGCCCATAACGTAACCTGCCTCTAGTACCAAATTTGTTGGAACCCAACAATTATCTCACACTAAAAGACTAAAATTGCCATAGAATTCTCCAATTTAGGCCAGAGATAACACCACGAATACAAACCAATTCTCTACCTATTCTACTTGTCAGTGGATTTATTTAAAGAAACCAAACCAACAGATACTTCCTGAATAAACTCAACCAATCCACCCTTTAACAATATTTCCCAGTCCTGCCCCTAAAGACAAGCACTTGGTGTGCAACTGCTATCCCTTTGAATAGCTCCAGCTTTCATGTCACCAACCTCCTGATTGGTCCTCCATGTTCTGCGAACAACATAGCCAGATATTTTGGATTTGCCTTCATGTTTCTTCGGGTCTAACAGCATATACTACGTATCCAAAAGGTTGAGATTACTTTTAAAAAAGGAGGAACAACCATTATTCACTGTTGTGGAGACCTCGCACCTAAGGGTAAGAGACACTTCACAATAATGGGATGCTTCTTTAGGCGTGAAGCCCATTATTCTCTCCACAAAATCCTTTTACCCAAGGGCAAGATGCCATCCACAAAAAGAGAAGAAATGCTCCTCATGGATAAGACACATGATATTAATTTCTCATGTGAGAGATACATACATTACATGTCTCCATAAATGTTTTTTTACCGCATATAACACATGTGACATTAATTCTACACGTGAGAGTTACATGATCCTACTCACACTAAGTTAAAAAAAGGTTTGATTTATTTTCTTGTAATATATTTTGAAAAAGAAAATTCTTTTGTTGGAAGTCTTTTACTGAAATTGAAAATTATTAAATAAATAAATTAATGGAAGTGTGGTGATAGATGGTCACAAAAATGGATAGAGTTACAGTGGATTCAAATATACGGTATACTTCCCAACTCTCTCTCTTCTTTTTTTTTTTTTTCTTTTTATTAATGAAATTGTATATTGGATGGTCACAAAAATGAGTAAGCCAGCCGTATGCTGTACAATTTCTCGATCTTTTCATCGAATTCTAAATTGTTTATTATGTTTCTCAATTTATGGATTACTTGCAAAGCTTGAAAAATGTAGCAGAACCTTAGAAATCATAACAAAAAAACTTAAAAATTGTTGTATAATTATCACATATTCTTATAGCCTAAACTTAAAGGTGATGAAAAATGTGAAAATTGTTGTTGAATTATCGGTGGCTCTGAAAGCATAAGCATAAATGTAAAAATACAAATAACAGTATTTAAGTAATTTAATATTCAAACAACAGTATTTAAGTAGTTTAACAATTCCCTCACATGCAAAGATAATTTGATTTAATGAACTTGTCACGTGGATTAAATTGAAAATTATAAACACAGGACCTGAGGTCAAACTACTTATAGCTTCTGCCCGAATTAAATAATAATATTTGAGTGGTTTAAATATGACAATGAAAGAATTAAGGAATTATATGATACAGCTAAATATACCATAACATGACCCACAAAAATACATATAGCTTTTACTAAAATTGTGAATCTAAACACTTGCTACAACAGATATTACTTATTGGGATATAATATACTAGCATTACTCAAAGCATGGATAAATTTTGAAGTAGAAAACTCACTCCCATAAAATCAATAAAATAAAATACAAGCAATTTTGTTTTTCTAACATAGATCAGTAACCAGATTAAAAGAAAGGCAAACATTTACAATATGAACTAATTCATGTTATTCAGAGTGCCAGGATTCCCATAACTATGAGAGGCAACTCAATGACAACAACAGCAGCAGCACTAAGATATGATATATAATGAAGAAGACAAAGAATTTATACATACACAGCATTATGTGATCATCATCGTGTTAATTGCAAAGAAGTGTATGTGTCTTCTGTTGATACACAAGTCTTTTGCTTTCATATTGAGTTGAGACCTTCCTCCACAATTCTTGGCAGCAACTTACAAGCAACAACCACCAGTAGGAGGTGATTGGTTTTCTGGTTTCTGCTTTAAAATGTTTCTTTTTACTACAGTCGATCCTTCTTCCAAAAGGCTAGGAACCTCCATTATCTGTACAATAATCATTTAATTAATCCTGATCCACGGCATGGCAGCAGACAAGTACATGTAAGAAGCTTATTCTTTTGCAGATATAATGCATAATTCTTCTTCTATTCAGAACCCAGGCTCAACTGGTGAAGGATACATATATGATTATGCTCATCTAATTCTATTCAATTTCAGTATATTCTATAAATTATGTCATGGTGGATACTAGTTGGTTCAATTGATAAAACTTCTTTGACTGATACAAGATATTTAGGGTTTGAATCCCAGTCACACTAGGGTTGGGGAGTGGTTTGGTTTATTTCATGTAATATTTAGAAATAAGGGGAGGACAGATTAGTAAATGCTTTTTCAAAGAGTACAGTACCTTCAATGCAAGCTCCTCAAAGCACTGCTCCACATTTTCTCTGGTTTTAGCACTACATTCAAGAAACAAACATCCACGCTCTTTTGCAAGAGAAATCCCCTCTTGTCTACTTACAACCCTTTCAGAATCCTGAAATCATATATCATTAAACGTAAAAAATAACTAGGAAATATCATCCATTGCAAATTGTAACATAGACTTGACTAGGTTTTGATATACATGATAATGAATCTAAATTAATTAGCACCAGGTAAACAAGATTACAGAAATGATGAGATGACTTCAATAGTATTTTTCAAGTGACAAACTATGTCTTAACAATGGGTAAATGTAGTATGTACTTGTACATTGTGGCAAATGAGAGACTTGTCTTCTATTCTGGGATTAAAATCTTGATAAGAAGATAGAGATTACAACACTTACTCGATCAACTTTATTTCCAACAAGCATCTTGACACAATTCTGATTGGTAGAATAAAGATCCACTTCCTTAGCCCACACATCTGACAAATTTGTGAATGTTTCTCTCCTTGTCACATCATAAACTACAATAAAAACAAGGAAGCAAGTTATAAATTTAACAATCTATGATGAGAAAAATATCATAAAAATCATTCAAATATAGCAGGAAGCATATAGTTGTAGTCATGATTGTATATTAAAATAAGTTTCAGGCCAATTGGCTGGCAAATGCCACAATTCACCACTCTAATATAGCAAGAAATGACAACAAACAGAAGCTTGCTTTGTAAATGACTATCAAATAATATAATAAAGAGTTCCATGAGAAATGCATGCTAAAACCAATCTGTTTTTTTAAAGATCAAGCACGATCAATTCATGCAGTTATGGAACTATGTCACACGATTAGAGTGAGTCAAAGAAAAGGTAAAGGCACAAAAAGTTTGGAAAAACCTCAATTGTTTTAATGTAGGGCCCTAAAAACACATTGTTTCCCAAGTTGCCAATGAAAAAAAGAAACCCATTTAATATTTGCTTAAGACACAGTGTGTGCCCCCACTCTCAGAAAAGGAAAAGCTAGAATGCCCAACCAGCATTAGGTAAATCTATGACAATGTCATCTTTTGTATTACCTTTCACCTATTTATTTACATACATGCCTTCTAGTAATTCCCTATCCCAGTTACCCAATTTCAACTCATTCATTTCAGTCATTTTAGGAGAAGAGCAAGATCAGAAATTTATAAAATTGTATGTAAAATATACAAGATTGTAATTTAATCAAACTGTATTTTTCGTCGAGGCAGTCAACCTAGCATCTTAGCCAACTTCTTTTACAAGTTTTAAATGCCCCACATGTCGGTACTTTTACCATTATGATAACAAAACACTTATTTTGCAAGGTGATACCATTGACTCAATAAACTAAATCACAGAAATATAGCTTTTTATTCATGCTTATGGAAAATAACATGCATAATATATTATTGATGGCATACCAAGAATGATGCCTTGAGCACCTCTATAATAAGAGCTTGTTAATGTTCTGAATCTCTCCTGTCCAGCTGCAAGAAACAAAAGATTTACAACTAAAAATGATTCATTCACATTGCCAAAAAAAATAAAAATATATATATATATAATGTATATTCTAAAGAATAAACATTTCAATGAGATGACAAAAAGGTAACTGATATTATTAAAATGAAGAACAACCTTAAATTGGTACAAAGTTTAAATTTTGTCAAGCAATAAATTTTCTTGAACATCACAATAGGATGCAATATACAAATGTAAAAGGGGTTTAAAAAGCATTTATATCATTAATTCAAATAATCTACAACGATCTTTGTCATTTAAGTTCAGAACTCAATGATAGATTGTAATATTCATTACTGAGGGATGTCGTTTGTGGGTTATGAAGAGGCATTACAACAGAACAAATAATGCTTCATGGATACTTAGCTCAACTCAATGATAGACCTGGATTCCAAGTTAAAACTGCAGCAAGAGAGTTGTTCAGAGTGAAGCAACCACTGGGGCCTATTTGGTGAGCTCATTTTCTCGAAGTTTTACATTTATATTTGATCAAGTAGATTTTAGTATCATCTTAGCTTCAAAAAATGGCAACGAAAATGACATAATAACAATAAGTCATATTGGTGAGAACACCAAACAGATTAGAAATTGTTTATAGTAGTGTGTTCAGATTCTAGATAAAGAATAGACGACTGTGATTGCTCACCTGTGTCCCAAATTGTCAGCTTCAATCTTGTCCCACCCACTGTTAGCAGCTTGATCTTAAAATCCACACCTGCACAAAACAGAAGAACAAAAATAACATTATCACTCTACATTATAACTATGAATATTGAATAAATCAATTAAAATAACATGTAAAAATCAGCTGGGTTGTCCAGTTATGACAATAATTGAAGGCATTTTCCCCAATTTGATAATATCTTGTATTAAATGATGCAATCAAAAATTGGTAGCATTCATGAGAAGGACATGATGAAGATCCCCAAACTTAATATTCATAGAAGAATAAATTCCAAATCAAGGAATTAATTCAATGAATTATAAAATGCAGAACAACTAGAAGAATTTATAATTCATAAAAATTAGAAATTTGGAACTATTTCACACTCACTGTCCAAGTTTCAGAGTCTAACATCGTCGGAGATCCAACACCAAAATCCACAGTTTAAAAGCTAAGAAATTATACATAAAATCTCGAATATGCTTTTATCACTCTTTCTTGTTGCAATAAACTCTACCTCCAATCAGTAAAACTTGGTTAATTACTACTACTAAATATCAAATACTGTACTGCACTGTCACTAACATTTTCTGAGCAACCAAACAGAATGTGAAGTAACGAAAAGAAAAAAATAATAAAAAATAGAAGTGAAAAAAGAGTACCAATGGTGGGTGCAAGATCATCTACAGTGGAGGAAATGAAGCTAACAAGAAGGCTGCTTTTGCCAACACCAGAATCACCGATCAATAAGATCTTGAAAGAAAGATCGTAGCTATTGTTGCTCTGCCCTGAAGACGATCCCATTGTTTAATGAATCTAAAGAAATGAAATCTTTCTCTTTTATTTCTTTCTTTGTTTAAAACTCTGTTCTGTTCTGTTATGTGTTGTTGGTGATGATGAACAAAACTTGGTGTAGAATGATGTTCTTTCTTTTTCTCTCTCTATCTGGAAAGTGCATTGCATTGCATTGCAGTGCAGTATTAAATATAATTATAAAAGAGAAAATAAAAAGAATAATAAAAAAAAAGAAAGTAAAAGGTGCCAGTAGTGGGCATCGTATATGCTTTGTTAGGAAATACAAGTTAAAAAGAAAACGGCTAACTGTAGACGAGAGGAAGAATACTCTCCTCTCTGTCTGTCGTTGCACGACACGACGCTACACACCAACGTTATTATTTATTATTCCTTTCAATTTTTTCACTTCCCAACTCCATTATCATCATAATTATGAGATAAGAACAAATAGGTCCTTAAGTTTTGGTTAAATAATAAATAATTGTATACTTTATGAATTTTAACTAATTAATTTCTGATTTTAGTTGCTTGCTTGCTAGGGACCTATATGATATGAACAACGAAAGTGTCCTCTATTTTGTTGTTTCATTAAATCTTAATGACTACTTTGTAAATACCCTTAAATAAATACATACTACGCACTTTCATGTCCCATCCCATTGACACGCCCACGCGAGGATTGAAGACGCGTGATTTGGACGCCGCTTCTCCGCCCTTAATCCTGAAGGTGACGTTAGAATTAGGCTAATTGTTGATATCACTGGGTTATTCAAGGACTAGACAAGAGAGGAT
>JAXCLQ010000003.1:6877195-6895142 GCA_035584115.1 Cedrela odorata
ATATATATATAAAGATTTTATAAAATGATTGTAGACTCTCACTCAATCATTTTGATTAAAATAAAATTGTGTTATAATATCTAGTGTTTTTATATATTTATTTTGTGAGAATTGACATTATATTTAGAAGTCTATCCAACTTTGCATCTAAATATATTATAGCGTAGTCCAAATTTCTATAAGCATTCAGTCATTTAATCTACATAATAAGATGGGGCTTATTGTTGAGAAAGATGAGATGAAAGCAATTAAGTTGCTTTTTCTTAACTTAACAATTTGATTGGAGACATAAGTCATCATTGTGTTTAATGTCTGTTTAAATTTTATAAAACTTTTATAAGACATTATTGCATATATCCATTTATCATATTACTTTTCAATAATTAATTTCTGATGTCCTTACTGGAAAGAAAGATAAAAAAAAAAAAATTAAATTAAATTAAATAAATAAATAACTGTCCAAATATGCGAAATGAAAGATCTCACTCCGAGTCCTAAATAATTAATACGAGCTTGCGCATATAAAGGGGTTTGTATCTTCTCTAATTAGAAACAAAGAGTTTCAGTTTGCTTTTGTAATTTGTATGATTTTTTCAGCTTTTCAAATTGCCTTTAGAGTTATTTGGCCTTATCATTGTAATGTTTTCTTCAGTACACATCAATTTCAGTGGCAATATCGTTATGTCCATGATAAATAAGGCAATATCGTTATGTCCGTGATAATCAAATTGGTTTCATGTATTATTAACACATAAACTAAACCAACAGATGGAATAATATGAAATAAGAAAACCCATACTCATGAGCTCTTTGATGAACTCCTTCCTAGAAGCCGCTTTCTTCACAGCACATACAACCCCAGTTGCATACGTCGTCGTCGTCATAAGTGCAGTATTAGTACCCAAAAGAAACGATACCTTTTTTAACTTGTAACAGGGAACACCTTCTCAACAAATTTCAAGAACCGCTGGGAGTAGAATGTAGGGTCAACTGCAGATATGGATAAGGAATCAAATTGAAGTGATTTGTATGTGTGTTCGATCTTCTTAGACATGTTATACTCTTGCAATATATCAATTATTCCCAGGTACAGAACAACGTCGTAACATTGATGAAATAGATCTTCCGGCTTCCCTGGAATTTGCTCTGCCCTTGCCGGCATGTTCACTCCTAGCTGAATCTGGAGTCTGTTTCACAAATAATGTGTAAGAAAACAAACAAGAAAACTCAGATACTGAGTTTTCTAATATCTGAAGTTAACTGCATAATCTGTCCATTCCTTTGAAGAGTATAATTAGAATGTTCCACGTTGTTATGTACTTAGTTCAATCTGTAGGGGATGAATTAATGGTCTTTCAACATTGCAAGCAATTTAACGGGGGCTTCTATGGTAATATATTTGCGGAAATCATCTTGAGGTGCGAAGATATTGTACCTTGCTGTTCCAGGGAGAAGGAGATCCACTTCCTCATCAGACGCTCGCAATCGACTACCTCTAATGTGAGGTCCCACAACAACACTTTTGTCATCTGTTCCACGAGGGACCAAAACTAGGCCTTGTGGGTAGTTGGAGATTTCATCCTCTAGAGAATTTGACATAGCACCACCAAACTTTTCATATCAGTTTATTATTCTAATAGATGATACAACCATGCAAGCTATAGCTATAGTCAGCAAACCAAGAAACTCAACTCGGTAAATGAAAGAGCTAAAAGGGCAATATATGTTTACCGCATCTGTGTTTTACAAAAGTAGCTCACTGTTTCAAACAAGTCATTGAGAATTTATCAGTGGTTCTACATTGTTTTTTTCGTTTTTTAAATTTTGATTACCAACAATTTTTCAGTCAAATATCTAACAGGACCTTGCTAGATCAGATCTATTATACTGCAGCCTGGATACCTAGGTCTATTACGGGCCATATCTACTCCCATCAAATTTAGGAGAAAATCTACCCACATAAACCACTAGTGGGAATTGAATTTCCTCCCTTCAACAAGTTATATTATTACTTTTGCATAATAGCTCTCCATTTCAATACAGTTATACCTAATAATCACGTCATTAGAAAATCTTAAAGCAACTACTGTTAATTTCTTTTCTTGTGAGTTCTACCTAATAACCACATCTTTTTAATTTCTTTTCTTGTGAGTTCTACCCAATAACTGCATCTTTTTTCTGCACTTCTACTAGTCTGTAAGTCCCTATCAATGAAAGGATATTTCTGACAATTGAATTAATCATCTCCTCTTGAATTTTACATTCAGCAGATTTAGCTGCCCAGAGAAATTACTAACACAGCATCAGATGTTAAACATAATGCATACCTTCCTCTGCAAGAATCCCCAATCCATCTTCTCTTATACTCATCAGAGACCGCAGGTGCTGCGGAGCTCGATAATGCACACCCAGCAAAAGGCTGTAATCCATTATGTGCTGAGCTTCCAAAAATCTGCTGTCAGTCTCTATCTGTCTGTATAAAGACATATATTGCAAGTACAGACATATATTGTAAGCTAAAGACATAGCAAAAAATGATAGTGATATGAGTCAAATAAGACATTATTTATATATATATATATATATATCAACTGTCTTATAGCTGGAAGGTCTGCCATCTACACTCTTGCAAATGAAAATTACACAATTTAGCATTTTTCCATTTTTTTTTAATCAGATAAATATCATGCTCCCCACCCCAAGCACATACACAAATTTAACCAATCCCAATCCAAGGTTGGTGTAAGGGGATTCAATCTCTAAACCTCTTGCTTTCATTGCAAGAGGCTTAACCAATTGGGCTATCCCCTGGGGAATATTCCGATTGATTATTTTTAACATACAATAAAGCCTAATAAAATTACTACTCCCTCAAGGAAACAGGAAATTCTTTGCCTTAATATTATTCGAACTGCTAGACCTACCATTAGCCAATTTGCAAATGTGATACTGCAACATAACAGCTTCAGAGTATCACTTACTTTAATAAAGCCTCTTGCCAAGAAGGTTCCAAATAAAAGGAGTAGTTAAGATCTAAATCTTTAAGTGTTGTGTTCTCATCAATTTCAATGTTTTCTGTCGAACGCCCTAGTGATGAACCCTTCAAATCAAATCTTCGATGGATCCTTAGTTCTGTGCAGAACATATTTCCCATCACCACAAAGCGAAACTGCAATTCAGTGATTAGTTTACAACTATTAGCTTTTTGTGGGAAAAAGAAAAAGGCATTCATCATTCTTAAAAGCAAGCTCCTTGAATGATAACAGTAAGGTAAGCAAGGGAACCTTCAAAGTAGAATTAATAAAAATGGGTATTTCCAAAAATAATTATACATATCCAGGTAAAAAGTGTCCAATACTGAGAAAGCAGTGATAAACTTTGTCCATTACCTTTTGACCACTTGAAGGTTTGATCCTGTGAAGACCAAAAAATTTTGTTATGAGTGTGTTTTCATACGACCTCACATGATGATGATAATTTGGAAGCATTCTTAGAAGAACCTACAAAGCATACCTTGGTTATTAGAAGTTAAAATCATCAAAAAGGGGAAAAGATATTACAATGTAGAATTTCAAACTTGGAAATTGTATCATGTTTAATGCAACAATGCTCAACCTAAAAATACAAGTAAAATGCAACAAGTGTTGCCAGATTTAAAAGCACGTTTTAAGAGTTAGAGTAGTTAATTGTCTCGAAGTTGTACTTTAAGCTATTCCTTTCCACTCCATATCCTAAAAAACTATCGTCTCATTAAGCAATTCTTTGGTCAATATATACCATTGAAAGAACTACTAAAAATGAATAGTAGGCATTAGTAATTACAATTGAACCTAATGACCCTATAACTCTGTAGGCTATATTAGGCTATTATACTAATTTCCCTTCTTTGCAAAGTGAAAAAACAAGAATTGTAAAAAATAAAATCTCAAAAATGTTGCATGAAAATCAAAACTGATTGAAATCATCCTTATCATATGTAGTCTACTAAACCCGACAATCATTATAGAAAGCAATATCTCTATCATATAGCGGGATCCACTAAACTCAAAGTTAAAATGTTGAAAAGCGTAGAAGGTCCCAAATCCTTGTTAACATGACTTGAGCACTAATTATATGAGATAAAAAAGCAAATATATGGCTGAGGGTCTAACCAAATCTCAGGTAATAAAACTTATATAACTATATTCACCAAGCAGGTGATGCAGAAACTCTAGTAATTGGAAACACGAAGAGAATTTCTCTCAACCATTTACTTCGCTACATTTGTAAATTCTGAACTAATGTCCATTTTCCTACAGCGGCACAAAATCACAGTAATTATAAAGGATAAAAAATAATAAATAAATAAATAAGCTTCCATTTAGAAGAACTTCAGGGCAATATTCTACTCAATCATGCATCAAAATTTATAATAATAGAATTGACCAAAAGAAAGACAAAAAAAAAAAAAAAAACTAAACCAGAAAAAAAAGGAGAAGAAGAAGATGAGTTCTATATGTAATATGTTTCTACAGCAGACAATAAATGTACAAAGTTTAAATTGAGATAGCAACCTTCACTTCAGAATTTCGGAGTGTCTTGATCATGAAACGGTCATCTTGAGATAAGAAAAAGATACTACCACTCTTCCCAGGAGAAGAAAGTTCTCTAAGAGCATCATTTCCACAAATGGACATCATGTAGTCAGCAGCATCAATCTTGAACATCTCCCTTAAATTCCTGTAATGAGTTTTAACAAAATGTATAAGACCAACATCGAAAAAAAGATAGCCCAAAATCCAATGACAAACATATAATACATTCTTTCAAAGCTAGAGCAAAGATTATAAGCTAATTGACAAGCCATACCCCAAAATTAGAAAGGGTATGAAGTGTGATTTTTCTTAACTTACAAAGCTTAAATTATGTGGAAGTATTAAAATTTAACTAATATACCTTCATAAATATTCCTTAGTCACAAAAATCTTTATAAATGTTAAATAACTTATGAAACTTAATGACAATGGAAATCTTAATTGCCAAATTTACTACAATCCTCAACGCAAAACCTTAGAAATTGTGGAAACACTTTTGGAAACACTTTAAATTAAATCCTCGCAAGTATCAATATCCTTCTTTAGTTTTGGAAATTACAATAAACTATAGGCGGTGATAACTCAATAAACAAACTAGCTTTCTATTTAATAAAAATAAAACATCTTTATCAAATATACAAATCCACAATTCATGCTTATGCAAAATGATGCAAATGAGTTAATAGACATGGGCTTATAAAACATTTTCTTTCTTCTTTCAAAAATATTTGGCTAGCCTTTACTTAGGAACTTTTCATAACAAAAAATAGCCTGAATATCATAGTCATAACAAATAAATGAAAATCTGACTATAGTGGATCGAAACATATAAACGAAAATTCGATCCGTTAAACAAAAATTAGAGCTCCACAAACAAAGTTCACTAAGCCTGAAAAATCTTTCGAAACATCTTCAAGTGTTAAAATAATCTTTGTTTTAGAATTTATAAAATTTGTAAAACAATTTTTGGTCGTAAACCTACGGACTTCAAAAATTCATAACAAATTATCCTTAACTTATAAAATCAAAAAACTTTCGAGAATTATACTAGACATGTATCCAAAGTAGTATATCAAATTTCATAAATTTTAGAAAAGCATAGACATATCAAAATAATTTCATAAATCATGTAATTCGCTGAAATTAGAAAATTACAGCATATTAAACTTAACTTTGAAAAATCATTAAAAAAACGTATATGTCTGTTTTGGGCAAACTCAATTTTAAAACACTCCTTTAGATGTGCAGTATAACATATCCAAAAATTAGCTTTAACAAAAATCTGTACGAATTTCTATGATTTTCGTACTAAACCCTGTCAGCATAGATTTACGTGAAATTCTACTTTTGCAATATCTTACCTTAATCATATCTTTTCAATGAATATATACAATAAATCAATAATTACAATTGCCAGAAAAGAGCATCCTTTACAGTGGTTTCACATTATAACAGGCAAAGCATGCTAGTCTTTCATGATTAGTTTGTGTATATTTAAGTGTCAATAATGATGCCAAGTACTCCACTGCTTTTAAGTGAACACGTAATAATAGGTTTGCTCTTTACAAGTTCAAGGAGTTATTCCTGAAAAAGATATGTGTTGTTTTATGGTCTGAATAGGTTTAACCAGCAAAATCAAAGAATAAAAGGAGCTCAAAACAAGAATGCCAACCAAACCCATTAAGTGAAATACATGGGGAGCAAAAACCTTTTGCAGACTGAAAACAAAGGTAATTTATCTACTAACCTGAAAACCATGGGGCAATAGTCTTTCCACTTAAAATCCTCTGACTGATGAGGTGGTGTTAGTTGAGATCCTTCTTTGGGAAAATTCATCCAAAAGCTTGCCCGGGGACCAAAGTCTGATGCCCGAACTTCTCGCCTCTGTACAGGTGTAATTTTCCCTACAGTATATCTGATTACAATCTAAGCATGTTACAACTTTTGAGATTTCCTTTAACAATGTAATGAAACATATAGTACATATGACACTAACACTACTTGTGTAAAAAGTAAATTGTGTATTCCCATAAGTTAGAAACAAAGAACACCAATAAATATAGGTTAGCAAGCAACTTGTATAAGTAATAGGCTTATAGCTGGAATACATGCTAAGTATATAATATCATTGCCTCATAAAAAAAATCTGGGCAAATGGTTATTAAGAGAAAAGAAGAGAGCATAACACTTAAGAAAGGTCTAATAAATGTGAAACATGAAGCAGTCTAAATGATAACATGATAGGAACAAGCAAAAGAAAGTGTTACCTGATTCCAAGCTGCAAACTGAGCATTAAATCATAGCTCCTATGACCTTTAATGATCGTTTCACCAGGCCTCTTAATCTCTTTCACTAGTTTCTTCTGGCGCCGTTTTTCTCTTCTAGAGGATCGAGAAAAACTGTTATTTAACACAAGTTCAGTTATTAAAACACCTTGCATATATTCACGTTCCAAGATCGGCACCACATTTGTGTCATTCTCTATCTCCATGCCTTCTGAGATGGATTCAGATAACTCTAATGATGAATCATGTCCAATCACTTTTTCAATAGATACCTCAAGACTCCAACGCCTTTCCAGGGAAACATTCCTGCTGCGAGACTGCTCTAAATTTATTAAGTTCCCTTTGGAGAGTTTATCGGCTGAAATTAGTTGAGAGCCTCGGTTCCCAGCAACCTTTGCATTTGCCATATCCACAGAAGAAGCATGATCAGCATGTGCATGATTTTGCTTTCTCATGTCTGGCAATAGTCCTCTTTTTCTCAAAGCATTAAGGTACATTTCTTGTGATGCGGAAAGCCGACTGCCTTTTGGATAAAATGATCCTTTTCCATCTTTCAAACCCCGCGACCAAGTTCCAACATAGCAGCCACCATCTCTCCATGTATACACTCCAAATCCATGCATCATACCATTTAACCAGCTTCCTTCAAATGAGTCCCCATTTGTCCAAGTAAGAGTTCCTTTCCCAGACATTTTCCCTCCCTTCATATTTCCTAAATAAACATTTCCGTTTGCCCAGGTATACGTACCAGGCCCTTCTGGTGTTCCCTGGATCCAAGATCCATCAAAGACATCTCCATTAGGGTAAACTTGATATCCCAACCCATGTTTTAGATTCAATCGCCACCTTCCCTTATAAGTCAACCCACCAGATTGAATATAAGTTCCTGTACCATGGATATAACCACCTGAAAATTCACCCTCATAAACAGTTCCAGAAGGCCATAGAATTTTTCCATTCCCATGCCTCATCCCACGTCTGCAATCACCTTCATATGTGCAACCATCTGACCATATATATTTACCTGGACCTTCTGGCACATTCCCAAGTAATGACCCAGAATAAGATTCCCCATTGGGAAGTAAGAGGTCCCCAACTCTGAAGCTGGTGGTTTCAGAACAAGCATGGACAGCTTCACCATTGATTAATGCAGATATGTGGTCTCTGTCAGATATATCAAGAGATTTCGTTCTGTCTGCACAAGAGAGAGCTCCTTCAACATTACCAACAATGGCCACAGGGCCAGACATGCATACTGCCCAAAAAGGTTACAATTCTTACAAGACAATGACTCACTATATGACAATTTTGAGATGTCATAAAAAGAGCTTACTCTCAAATTGTCATGATATCTTTGAAACTCCCCATCCTTTGATCTATGAAAAGAAAAGAAGACAAAGGTTTATCAAAACTGGCAGAATAGATGATTTGAAGAGCAGAAAACGACTTCCCAAATGGAGTCCTGCTTCTTAGTCACAGATTCATAATTGCAAAAGAGATTAAATTAAACACACAAAAGACACTTTCAACCACATATCCTCATTCAAAGGTGCAGCAAGAACAAAATACGATACCAGAGTCAATAAAATTACAAGAATATATGAGGGGGAAAAAACAACAGAAGTGGAAAGCGAAAATTAATAGTCAACTATGAGGCAAAAGCAGGATGTCATATGTGTTTTGGTATAGAATAATGCCAGTTTCAAGTTTCTATATTTAGAAACAAAAACTATCAAATCTATTAGAATTTTCCTTCTTTACAACTTTTCAGCCCCTCTAATCAGAATGCAGAGAACTTATTTGCAATAATATATATTAAAAGTTATGCTTTTTGTTTTTTTAAAGAAGATGATAATAATAATAGTAATAATAATAATAATAATGTTCACTTGCAAACTTTTTGGACATGCTTTTTCCAATCATGTTCGCACTCTTGTTTCGAGAAGCAAGAGAAAGAAATAAAAACTTCCTAAAACAGTCCTGTAAGTTTTAGATGGAGCATAAATTATCACATATCCCGATAATTTTTGGAAGATATACAAATTTTGTAACTGCCCAAATGTTGATTATATTTATATAGAAAGAAAATTGATCCATTTTAGCTATAGATACAAATGAAAGAGATCATCAACAAGAGGGAGCATTAAATCCAACACCAACCCATTCAACATACAATTTGAAACACAAAGATAATAGATTGCAAAACTGAAACAAGAAAAACATAATAACATTTCAAACTAGAATACAAATACAAAAGCAAGCTAAATCCTCAGGTTTAGATAGTAAACGAAAACAAAATCTTCAAGTTCCTAGCTGAATCATATAAATCATGAAACAGAGAAAGGGAGAGAAAAGAAGAGGAAAGAGTACCTTTCAAAAAGGAAAACAAGTTGCAGAAACTGTAGGGGATGAAGTGGTAGTTTTGTGGTTGTTAAACAGAGCTGACTATTACTTAACCAAATCTTTACTTCAAATTCTTCCGCTTTCAACATTTTTTTTTTTTTGGCGCGTGGATGATGACGACTTTTTTGATCGAAGCCGAAGCAAGCAACTTTGCTAACACACCCAGCCCTCTGTTTTTGTTACGTTAGCCCACCACATCCCACTACTCACCGTAACTTTTCGTCTAAATGCAGTAGGTAGGGACGCAGAACGCTTTGAAGTGATAATTAATTTTACCAGAGTAAGCGGCATCTACAAAATTAGGCACGAATTCAACTAGTGTGATAAACAATACGGTAGTTATTCTTACAAATTCATGTAGGAATCTAATATTATTATCATATGTCTTCTTTTCTTCCGGTAAAAGAAAATTTTAATTGTATAAAATAAAATAAAAATTAGTATACATATATTTATAAATGAATATTTAAGTAATTCTTTTTTTCAAATTTAAATAAATTTATAATTAAAACTTGTTTTTGAACTATTAAAAAATTAATTAGATGTATACTAACATATTATATATATATATATATACATACACACACAATACTTGATTTATAGTACAATTAAAATATATTTAAATGTATAGTTCTTAATAGTATATATATTTTTATTTATTTATTTATTTATTCCCATATGCATATAATATTTAAACAATATTTTGACATGTATATTTTTAAGATAAATTGACCAAATTCATATAACTAGAGAATAAATAAAATTAATAAGAGTATTTTTAAAATTATTACTGAAAAATTTTATAGATATATAGATTATGTGTGAAATTCAAAATTTTCACTTAATTTAATTCCAATATAAATATTAAATTTTGTTAAAATTTAAATAATTTAAAACATTTAAATGACGAAAAAAGGAAAACTAAAATCTCAGTAATTTATTTATTTATTTATTTTAGTTGAATACATATTAAAAACATCTTGAGATTTACTCCATCTACTGTACGGTTACGAGTAATAATTGTTGAATGATGTCTTAATCAGACTTAATTAAAATAGAGAGCGTAGGTACCCATGCTCAACTCTTATAGCAATTTAATTATTGTCCATTGACTTATTTAGTGGCCACTTTAAGTGAAGATGGGTATTAATAATTTTATATATATATATATATATGTTAATTACTAAGTAAGAAATAAATACGCCGTTTGCGGATGGATCTTCCGTTTCTCGAGTACGATAAACAGAAAGTTTGATTTGGCGTGAGCGTGCACAGATTGATATTGATTTATGGGCCAGGATTGGGCCATTACATCAACGTAAAGTTTTAAGAATAAGTAGCCTTAAACAAAAGTCTTACATTATGTAGGTAAGTTTTTGAGTCGAGCCTCGTGTTACAAATTTGATGTCCTATTTTCACTTAATAAATTATTGTCATTTAATAACACAAAAAAAAAATACCATAAGATATCAAAGAATTTTATTACATAAAAAACATAAACCCGTGTAATAACATTTTTATTATCTTTTGTAGATTTTTTTTTTTAATCTCTGAATCACTCTTATTATTATTATTATTATTTAATTTTAATTATGGATTTAGGTGTATTAGGTTAGATGTATATTGATGTGTATATTTTGTCTTTAAAATCTCAAACTTAAAATAATACAAAATATGAATTTTACAACTTAAAACGTTGTAGTTAAAAGATTACAAATAAGTGAATTAAGATTATAGAATTTATGTTATATGAGTAACATTTTAATGAATAATATTGTTCACTTACACAATATAATATTGTTGATTCACTCATAACTTCAATTCTATTTGTAAGATATTAAAATTATCGTAGATATTGACCATGGTTACTTTGATTGCTGAATTATAAATAAAATATTTTATGTATTAGATTTTAAAAATATGTCAACATTATCAATATTAACAATATGGTTACTCTGATCGCTGAATCATAAATAAATATTTTATGTATTAGATTTTGAAAATATGTCAATATTATCAATATTAACAATATCTCACAACTTAGAGTCTGAATTTAAAAGTGATAAGGAAACTCAAAATTATTAAAATAATAAAGTTGAAGAGAGTTTAGGTGATAACAAGATTTTGTGTAATTAATTTCAAATCAAAAAATAATTTAACAAATAATAAAATCTGATGTGAACTATAATACAATACATCAAATTTCAATTCAAGTGCATTTATTAAATAAGTCAAAAATAATAAAGTTTTTACACGAAGTTATTAGTATTATTTTTATTTAAATACTAATAAATGTATAACAAGTGGTATGAGCATCGTCATCAATTAATATAGAGGTACATTTATTTTGTTCATTTTATTTTTAAATAAAATTTGCATAGTCGTGCTAGATTATTTAATGGTGATAGTGACAAGTTATCTTCTGAAAAGAAGCTTAATATTAATACTAATTATATTCTCTAAGTTGTTCAACTTTTTAAAATGTTAAATGTCTTTTTATCCTCTATCGTATATATTAAAGTAGAGCTTTGTACGGTTTGGTGGTTATAATATAACATTATATAATAAGATATTGTCCAACTATATATTTCTTAAAACCACGTAAAAAGAGTATGAAAAAAAGAGATTAGGGGTAGGGCTACTACATTTGTATGCATCTTCTAACTCTTATGATATAATCTTTAATTTTTAATATATAAAAAAAATAAAAAATTACAACAAAAATTAAATTTAAAAAAAAAAAAAAAAAAAGAGTTCAATAAAAAAAAGGTTGAAAAAATTGAGGGATATCCGATACATGCATATGTACGTAGTACGCTTGTAATAGCATGATAAGACATTTTCATTAAATTGGATTACGTGAACAAATTATAGTATTTAATAGAGTTTGGTACAGCCGTACGGTACTATATATATATATATATTAATTTAGGTGTTATATTTTTAATTTTTTAAAATATAAAACAAAAATTTTAATTGATTAAATTGAGTATGGTACAAGTGCCTAATTGGAAATCTAGGGGAGGGAAGCTAGTGGCTACATTTGGCTACTGGCTACATTTGTTGGATTTATAATATTGACAAAATAATAATAATAATAATAATAATAATAATAATAGTAAAGAAATTAAAGAAACTTTCAATACAAGCATCGATGTTTAATTTGTATTAAGTGGTTGGTAGTGGATGTATTAATTAATTAGTTTATTTATTTATTTATTAATTGATTTTTATTTTCTTATATATGTTTTTGCAACTTGCAGCTTGTCCTTGCTCTTGCTACACTAATTTTATAATTAAAAATTAAAGCATTAACAACACACAAAAATATAAATATATATATATATATTTATATATTTGCTCGTATTAATTAATTTAACAAATAATTTTTTTTTAGAATAATATAAAAAAAATAAAGTTTGATAACATTTTAAAACAAGTAACGTCTGTGTTCTGTTGTAAAATTTATACTAATTCAATATAATTTTTATTTTAAAAAATATTTTAAAACTATTAAAAGGGATAATTGTCAGGAACTACCTCTTAATTGCCGGCTGCAAACGAACGTCATCTATTGCGATCATTGTTAATAATCGAACGTTGAAATCTTTGAATTATTATATTTACAAAATTATACCACCATCGCCCATGTTTGATTTACCGTTTAGCGCAAACGATGATTAAAATTTGGTCAGTTTTCTGTTTTGCTCTATTCAAAAACAAAGGGCAAGTAATGGTGTACTGCAATCATGTTTTAAATTGGCTGCGAAATTTACACTATAACGGGGGTGGCAAACCACCATTCGTTGTCATTTAGACGGTGGCTAATTAAAATAGTCGAACTTTTAACCTTCTTTATTAGTTAAAAAGAAGTTAAATGCCATCAACCTGATAGTTTGTTTACGGAACCGATCTGACCTCCAATTCAGGCGTCTGGATACAATATTATCTATCGAATCATGATTGTGAGATAAATATGATACTGAGATATAATATTAAAAATCTCTCCTTCAAGTCAAGCGTATCCAGGAATCATAGCCTCTAAAAATCGAACGTGGAAGTTAATATAATGATAATAATCATTTACGCATCTTATTATCACCTAGACGATAGCAAGCAACATGATAGTTTGTTTAGGGATGCCTTCAACAACTCTCCAAATCAGCCGCAACAATGCATGCATCCTGCGACAAGAGTGGGAATATCACAACATATGAATTCGTAATCTTCTTAACTCTCCATCTGTATGCATAAACACATTAGAGTTGAATGCATACGAAACTTGCTGCAATTGCAATACATCAACAAGTTTTGATCACTTTAGACAACTTTTATGATATAAATTGTTATAGAGGTTAGATTTAACTTTCTTGTTTTACCTTTTTGAAACTACTTGCATAGTTAGTAAGGGTGACTCTGGATCTAAATTGACAGAGGTGAGTTTTGATCACTTTAGATGGTTGAAATCAATTCCAATTATCACATTATTCTGAATTGATTGTCTTATTTATAAATATGATATTCTTAAGATCTTCTCAGTCATGTTTGACTTTTGTTAATTTAACAGCTTAAGATTTTTGACCCTATATTAAGGTCAATTATACGAGTCTATTCTATCCTTAGGCTAGGTCATACTTAGAATTTTAGCATTTTTACATGCTAACTTACACGATGTCTCGACACACATAATTTTTACCATTAGTTAATATTACTAACCTCTAGTGAAATTTTAAGTGACATTTGATAGATTGACCCGCCTCCAATAACCAAAAGTATCATGTCATTAGTTTTTTCTTGCGTGCGATCAACCTTCTCTTCAAAATCGTCCAACCGGGTGACAAACATTTCATTTCCATCAGTTGGTGCACATAAACCATACGATTATTATGACTATAGTTACATTTTTTTTTTTCGTTTATAATTGTTATATATGTATATTTGTTCGTACCTTAAAAGTAGTCATCTGCTCTGCTGTTGTGGATGTGGTATGATCACGTTGCTATAGGGTAGATTAGAATTGACAGTGCTCTTATCAATTTGATCTACATGATCATGTTTGTCATTGAAAAAAGTGGGTTATTGATTTCATCACATGCAATAAACTCTTTAAACTTGTCATTATTAAAGATCACCTACAACTACATGTACCATTTTTTTTTTAATGGGTATAAAGTCATTCACCTTTTACTGCCACGCCAGTTATAGTTAATTCTTTTGGTGTTTTATTTGAATTAAATGTCTAATTACAATATACTACAAAGTACTGACCAAGTTCATGGAAAATACATCCTTATCTAATGGATTGAATTTAAGTATTAATATTGCCTTCTCCTTTTGTGTTCAAGGAAATGTATGCTCATCTCTTTATGCAAAGGAGGGTTATAACATCGTCATTGATTTAAGAAATTATTATTCCATAAAGCAAAGAAACCCAAATTTAAATGAAATATTTTTCTACGTTATGATGTTCTTTTATGGATTGGTTATTTTTAAACTTCTGAACGCTATCTTTCAAATCGTTTCTCGTGCTGGTTAGAATTGCGTCAAATCTGCCTAAAGATAGTTATTGAAAGTGTCAAAGTGATCTACTGTGTAATGTGTGGTTTTTTTTTTTAAAGAAATATGCACTAACAAACAAATAGGCCCATTCTTTAATAAGGAAAATAAATAGGGTTAAAATTATTATTAGAAAGCCCAATAGTTAGAGTTTGGGCTTGACCAACTGGTTCAGAATGGGTCCGGGTAAATCTGGCCCAGACTGAAAATATACGGGATGCGAATACAGCTTTTGCTAACCCGAATGATATCCGATCCGTGTACGGATTTGTTGCAACCGGAAAAGACCCGGCCCGGAACCCGCATTTATTTAAGCATTAAAAAATAAACCAATTTTTAAACTTAATTTAAAACTCTTAGGGCCGTTTGATACGCAGGATTGAATATGATATGATAAAATTAATAATTTAAAATATGATAATATATAATAAGATACGATAAAATTAATAACTTATGACATTAAGATTATGTGTAACACTATATTATGTTTGACATATGACAAGATAATATAAAATTATATATATAATTTTAGTTTTAGAATTATTAAAAATTAAATTAAATAATTAATTATTTTAAATAAAATAAAAATACTTAACTCTTTAAATAATAAATTAAATATTATTTATTTAAATAATTAAATTATAAATAATATATTAATAACAATTTAAATAATTAATATCATATTAATAAAATTTTACAAAATATTTAAATAAAATATTTTGATTACTCTTATCTTATCCCAACTAAAAGTTGAGATAAAACATAAATGTATTTTTTTGACTATTAGGATAAGTAAAGTAGGCCTTACTAGTACTTAAAATATAATCATATATATTCCAAACATGAGTTAAGGATTAATTTTATAATTTTATCCTTATTCCAAGAGTTATCCAACATACTAAACAAAGTATATACCAAAGAGTTATTCGGCATACCATATAAGACGTAAGTGTTTAATTTTTAAAGTAGGCTCAGTATAATGGTCACTTACATTTACTCGTCCAGGGTCAGCTAGTAAGCCTATGGTGCAAGTCGGGAAGGCACTATTGTGAATTTGAATACTCATTTTACTTACTATTATTTTAGAGGGCGTGATAACTGAGACATGTGTTATGTTTCTTCTTGTTACTCTTGCAATGTCTCAAAAATCTAACCTCAAGAAGGCCTTGATCATCAACATTTTGAGAACTTCGCTATGTACTCTTCTGTCCTTGGATAAATAAAAATGTGCTGCGTACATTGACTATTCGATCTCTTTATCAGTTATTCCGATATGTTATGTTTATTTATTCAACACTTACACGTCTGATATGTTATGTTTATTTATTCAACACTTACACACTCATTGATCGTTTGTATACTTGTGGTATATTTTATCGATGTTGCCTTGAATTGTGTTATCATATGCTTGTATACTTATTTTCAATTATTTTCTACTGCTGATTTATTTTTGTAGACAATCAACCTACTTAAGTTTGCTGTGTACAAACTTGTTTAGGCTGACTTACAAGTTTAAATGCTTTAGTAAGTGCCAAATTGGTCTAGGACTGTGACACTCAACATCCCTTCTCTCCATATTTTTTGCGGCTGCCAACCTCCTCCTCCCTTTAATTCTCTACCAGTTTCCACCTTACCAACATTAGACATTAACCATTGCACAATCTGCCACGCCAAGCACGTCGTTGATTCGCCGTAGTCCAAGCCAATTCGTTCACCGTTAGACCATGTTCTCGCATTCACACACATCGAGCATCCCGCAGCACCACCACAGGTAATCGTTCACTACTCAGCAACCAAACTCCGTCATTTTTTGGGTTTTCTTTCCTTGTAATCATGAGTTTGTGTAATTTTATGTACAATTATTATGACGTTGGGTAATTTTATATTTATTTTGCCTTTTTGTTTTATTAATGAAATTTATTAGATAATTTTTGAAAATAATCTTAATTGATATTGTTTACAATTTTGATAAATCCTAATTTAATTTTTTCAAATGACCTAATTTTAAGTGATTTCAATACTTAATCCTAACTAATTTTATTTTATTTTTTTATCTTTTAATTTTTTTAAATTATATAATAAATAATAATTGATAAACATAAATTTATTTATAATAAATTTTACTATAATAAAATTTACATAAAATTATAAAATTTAAGAAATTAAAAAATAATTTTATCATTTATTATTTAAATAAAAAATAAAAAATAATATTTTTATATAATTATTAATTTAAAAAAATAGGGTAACTAATCTACAGCACGTGTATTAGAAGACAATTTTTTTTTCTTTTAATTTATTTTTAAAATTAAAATTTTCGTTTATTTTTTGAAATTTAAAATTTATATTTCTTTTAGTTTATTTTTAAAATTATATATATATATATATATTATTTTTTTTAAGTTTAAAAAGAAATTGTAAACTTAAAAAAAGAAAAAAATTAAAATTTTAAAATTTAAAAAATTTAAAATTTAAAAATACACTAAAAGACAAAAAAATTATATTTTAATATATCAAATTTAACTCTGATTTATATAATACTTTGACTCAAGGATCTCTATAACTGAAAGACTCTCTTTTTTGTCTAGACATACTTACAATATTTATGGTGTGGAAGATCCGTCTCAGCGGCAACCACAGAGCATATTCTGTCATAACTATTGAGAAAAACTCTAAGAAGAAACACTCCTTTTTAGAGTACTGGCTCTGATACCAATCATATAAAACTATATAAAACTCTTATTAATAGAACAACACAAACGTTACAAGCCTAAGAACCGAAAAGTTATATTACAAAGACTCAAGGACTGAATGCTAACGATGACTCGAACACTCGAAGCTTACTAAGACTCGACTTGACTTCACTATGAATGCCTTACTACAAACCAGAAGTATCCTTATATAGGCACACAAGGAATACTCTAAAATGGTAAGTACCTATACTTGTGTGTTGACAAATTTTTTTATTTTTTAGTGTATTTTTAAAAATTTATATATATATATATTTTTTATTTTTTTTAAGTTTAAAAAAGAAATTGTAAACTTAAAAAAGAAAAAAATTAAAAATTTAAAAATACACTAAAATAATTTTAAATTTTAAATTTTAAAAAATAAAAAATTTAAAAATAC
>JAXCLQ010000003.1:6895242-7000445 GCA_035584115.1 Cedrela odorata
AAAAATACAAAGAGATGTAATAATTTATTTAATAAAAATAAAATCAACAATATATAAATTAAAATTCAAGTTTAAATTGATAAAATAATACTATAAAAACAGAGTTATCATTTGTTTCAGGAAGTTGTTGGCTAGTTTGGAATTTTTTTTTATTCTTTGTTTTTTTGTTTTTTTTTTTTTTTACATTGCTTTTTGGCCTTTAGAATTTACTACTTCGCCTAGCATCTGAGTTTTAACAATGAACTTAATATTTAATACACATTGCACTTGTAGAAGTGTCAAGATTTAAGTCAAGATTACCTCGTTGCATCAAAACAAAACAAAAGTCTACATTAGATACTTGAAATGAAATTTTTTATGATGAATAACAATTAATGACAGTAGAAACTTGTTCATGAATATCTTGTATAGTCGACAACCACTTTTATTGTGACTCAATTGCTTCCATAAACTGACTGCATTTCATAGTGTGTCTCATTGTGTTTTGCAAGGTTTTCAGTTGACTCTCTCCTTCTATTCAACTTTAGTCTACTAACTCTAATAACAGTCGTTGGAGGATACAAGTTTGACATGTATACTCTTGGCTAATGTACCATGTCTAGGAATGGACTAATAGTGGCAGAATAAGTTAGCTCATATGCCTCTATGATCAAGCTCTTATCAACGTATCATGCTGGGTAATCATTTGATTGTATAATGGAAGCCAGCGCATGCTTGCATGGCAGCCCACTTAATTGCCGAGCCAAACAATTACAGTATGATCGACTAAGATCTATAACAACGTGTCTGTTTGTTATCTACACAAAATTCCATTGCTTCAAACTCATGCTCACTTGATTTAACAACAATCGCATTTCTTGCAGCTTTAGATATCTCTTAAACCTTTCCATTCACTTTAGGAGGTATTATAGTTGGCCATACTGCACGTTTCTCTTCTCTTATCATTCTCTTCACTGTTTCGGTGTAATATTCTCAAGAAGATGTAAAACTAGCCTTTTTCTATATTCATTCGTAAATAAATTCCAAATTTCTTTCATATTATTTGTCACATGATCACACTTGAAGAACTAATCAAATTGATAATAGGTCTCTGTCTCTGGATTATTAGCCATTAATCAGTCATATGCAGCAGGTTAATTAGTTTATTAAATAATTGAAAGATTTGTCTTAGTAAGAAATTAACATTTTTAAGTAATTTTACCGATTAATTAAAATAACTAACTACACAAGTAAATATAATAAACAAATAATTTTAACCTACGAATTTTTCTATCCACTAAAAAATCAAAACGATTACAAACACTAATATACTTTTAAAAAAAATTAAAAATTCTCTTTTATTATTGTTACCGTTGTATTGAATCTTTTTTCATGACCTTATTTAGTAAGATCTTCTTACTTTAACACTTCGAAATCCCTTCGATAAATTTAGTAAGATCTCCTTATTTAATACTATTAAACTCTCTTCGACTAGCACAAATCATTATCTCAAAAAATGTCTTATTCGTATCCCGAAAAATAAAAATCAAAGATATCTTAACAACGACTAAATTAATATCTAAGTTTATCAAAATAGAAATTATAAACTCATAGTTTTCACCGGGTTATTTTCACATTAAAGCACAAAGAAAAATATAAATAACTTGAAAAATAAAAGAAACAAGGAGGAAAACCAAAAAAATCAACAAATGCTCTCTATATTGGTGTTGACAAGGGTGACTGCATAATGCCAATATTACAAATATACATAATAAATCCTAAACCTTATTTAATACCTTATTTAATGTGATTTTTAGTTTCCTAAAACTAGAAAGAAAAGATCTCAGGGTTGTGGTGTCGCAACAAGGGCTGATGGCTGCGAGGTAGGAGCAGGAGTGTTAGGGGCTGCTGTAAACGACTGAGATCCCAAGATTTGCTCGAGATAAATGAGTAACTGAATGGTTTCGGCATGCTACTCAACTATGGCATCTTGTCTTGCAGAAATTCGTTGAAGCTCGTTGCTCAAAAAATCTTGCCATGCACGATCTATCGCTGAGGGAGGCGGAGATGCTGAAGCAGTTGATGTACGTTGCGGCTCCCCCTACTCATGTGCAAGTGTGCGACCCTGAAGAAACTTTTTTGACGTGCCCAAAAATCTCAGTACAACTGACAAACTCTCGAACTCAGCTTGCACATTTCGTTGATCCATCAGAAGAACATGAATTAAGGACATAAACGAAAGAACATTACTCATAACCTTACTGCCTGCATGAGAGATGATAATAGAAAATATGTCTTCCCAAATCAAATGGATATCCTTTGCTTATTGCAATCAAAACTTGCCTGAGTTCCTAGGACACGGTTGTATAATGCTATGTAAGTGACCAATTGAAAATTGTGATTGAATGCAGTGTGGGTTGCTTGGAAGCCCAAGTGTTAGTACTCGAAGGTTATGATTATTCAGAGGAGCACAAATGTGAGGAAATTGTGAAGGAACTAATGGTAGAAGATAAAACTGAAGAGTTAACGGAGCCTGAAAAATCAGTATGTTGGAAACCTTGGGGACAAGGATCCACTTCGAAGCTAAGGCAATGATAGGCTACGATGTTCATTCCGTGCACCTAAAACATGCATGTGGGTTGCTTGGAGGTGGACAAACATGAACAAGGAGAAGTCTACTTGCTGCAGACTTCATTATCAAGAAAGAAGTAAGAGAGTTTTAGTGCATGCCATTATCTTAATATTTTAATTACATTATTATTTCTTATTAGTAGGAGTTTAGGTTTAGGTGACAAGTGTTGATTATTTTATTGTTATTGGAGATAAGTGTCAAGGGGCGGGGTATTATTTTCTTATTTAAGTTGCTTTGGTGAATAGAGAAAGATAGAGAAGAATTAATAAAATTATTATGGTTTAACTCTCACCCCGAAAAGAGTCTTTCAATTTAATTCAATACATTCTGGGACCTATCAGAATATCAGAAATTGCTTGCAAATTTCTGGGTAACATTAGAAAATAGAAATGACGATATTATTTTCTTATTCAGTGAGATGAGCACTGTCACAAAACACATAACTTGGTGCCTACGCAAGCAAGTGCCTTGAGTCATTCGTTAACGATACTAAAGATTGACATTAAACAATTGCGCTGCTTCGTTGAATTTCTCTACACATTCTTTTAGCATACCACCTGCTGCAGCTCTAGATGTAGGTGCATGTCCTTAGTGATCACATTATTTTGGGACTCATATTACTATAGCCAGAAGAAAATTTTTATTGCAAACTTCTGTAAGGCAATTGAAAAGGCGTATAACAAATGATATTTAAAAAATAAGAGGGACTTAATAATGATTAAAAATTATGAAAGCAACTTATTGGGGAAAAAAACTAGTTTAGAAAAAAAAAAAAAAAGTTGGATTTAGAATAAAATGCTAACTTAAGGATTGCTGATGCTCTTGAATAGTGGTGGCAGAGTAAACTGAAGGTGTGAATATTAGTTTGTATTTTAAAGTAAGTCTTTAATATATACTTAATTAATTTTACAGCTATATACTTAATTAATTTTACAGCTATTTTTTATTTTTTATTTTTTGCATATGTAGGTATATCCGAATGCTGTGAAGTTTAATAAAGGGAAATTGTTACATACCTCCCTGAAGTTTAAGATAATTGTATTTAGATGGTTTGCTTCAATTAATGTGCACTTACCTCCCCTGGATGCTTGATTATGATAATTAATCTTTTGATTTTATAATCTAAATAACCTAATATCTATTTAACCAATAAAAAAAAAAATTCAACCACATTCACCAACAAAAATATATATATATATATATATATATAAATATTAAGGGATTTGGTGGAGATTTATTTTTTTTAATTGTGATTATAACCATTTTTTTAAAAAAAAAATTGTGCAGGAGTGTAAAATATATATTTTAAATTTTATTTTCTTTACAAATTTTCTTCCACATAATAATAAATAGTTATAATCACAAAAAAAAAAAACGACTAAGAGATTTGGTGGAGGATACTGTTTTTTTTTTTTTTTTTTTGTGATTATAACTATTTGTTGTTATATAGAAGAAAATTAAAAAAAATTAAATATATATATATATATATATATTTTACAACTTCCACTAATCCTCTAGTATTTAGATTTTCTTTTTCCTTGGTGAAGGATCTTTAATAAAGGAGGCATTAATTCATAAATGAAAGGTAATTTTGATAGAATTTTCATAAATATTACAACCTCTAGAGAGCATGCTTGAGCATCTTCAGGTGGTGTCCCTCCTTTTGAAGATTGTGAAGTGTTCAAGGAAAACTATAGACGATTTAGAAAGTCTAGATGATATAAATGAGCTCATTTAAACAGAAACTAAAAAGGGTACTGAAAATTCTAAGAAAATGATGAATAAGAAAAATGTTGAAGAACATGAGATAGAAGGTAAAAAAGTTGGATTAAGAGGGGATAAGGTCAATGATGCTACAAAAGTATTACATTAGATTGACTGTCTCATAAATGTAGTTGAGAATAAGAAAAATGATATAATTGGCTGTAGGATTTTTTGAAATGATAAAAAGTTTTTGAAACTTTTTCCGGAATAAAGGTTGGAAACAATTTTGTGGTTGTTAACAACTCAGCTCTTTTTTTATTTTTTAGTGATACTTTTTGAAAATGATTGGTATCATGTGTATATAAAATATACATATATCTGATGGCGAGGTGATTTATCAAATTTTATGTACCTTTGTACTTCTTATTAAAGAATCATCTTTAAAATACATTTTCAAGAAACCTAGTTTGAATTCTATTTTCAAATGGGGAATATATAGTTACCAAAAGTGATATTTGAAAATCATATCAATGCCATATGATGTTTAGTAGGGAAAAAGATGTATTAATTAATTTATTTACCATAAGAACGATTTTGTCACTAAGGCTAAACAATAAATATATATATATATATATATTTTAGTGAAACATTAAAAATTGTATGCCTAATGTATAATTTGTAATACTTATTTTCATAATTAGAATTTTACAATCTTTCTGCCCGTCAATGTTGGCTATTAGCAGAACCACGTAAATTTTATTGGGTCATTTTTTTTTTCAGATATCATCCATATTTTTGTTTAACCTTGTTGATCATATTTAACTGTCAACATCATATATTGGACTAAAAAGGGTACCGACTCAAAATATAGCCATTGTGCCCAATTTTGGTATGTAATTTATTTTTGCAATTGCAGCTTTTATTTGAATTGCTTTTAGTATTATTCGAAACTACTGTATGAATAAATAACAATTATATTTCTTAAGAAAATTTCTTTGAAAGATCAAAAGTACATTATAATGTGATTCTTTTTTCTTCCGTTATTATTTGTATTCGTCATTTTATATGTAAATAAATGCAAAATTCTTATGTTAATTCTTCTAGACTAACATATGATGCTTGGGCTTCCTATTATGATAGGAGAAATGTTTTTATTTTCTTTATTTAAAATTTTTACAAGTCAATATCTTTTTCGTCCGAGTTAATTTATAATTAATCAGTTTCTTTTTTTCTTTTTTCATTTTCTCCTTTTTAATTGCTGCACATTTCCTCATCCTGAAGTTGGCCCATCAGAATAACGATCTGCAAGTTGTGAAATTGTGTTTAGGTTAGATAAGAACTTCCTTTTCTTCTTGTTCTAGATCAGACTCGGCTTTTACATGTAGTAATCAAGTTATTTTACTGCTAAAATATGTGGCATTATTGTTACTTGGACTAATATTTTGAAGCATTGATAGTATGTAATATAATGGGTTTACAAGAGATAAAAGCCAAAGGTGTATGGAATATTTCCTCCACTGATTATTTCTTTATTTTTAATGATCACGTTTTCATATGGTTAAATAAATACTAACAACCAAAAACTGAAATTGGTATTGTTTCAGGTACGAAGATTGTGTGTAATGTTCCAAAATTTAAATTAATGGTATTTTTGTCATTTTACATATTAGGGTAATTTTGTTATTTTATAAATTTATATCAGGTATTGAAAACAAAGTAAATAACTCATTATTAATATTTATTTAACTATTGGAAATAATTTAATAATAATATATTAAGTTTAGAAAAATTTTCTTTAAAGTTCTATCTGCGCAGCCGACCTTCAATCGAAAATTGGCACTAATTGAGAAATCTGATTAATAAATGATTTGTTTATACTAAAAGAGGATTCGATAAGGATCGATATGAATTAAATTTGAATTGAATCCGAAATTGGATGAGAGAGAATCAAAACCTAGAATATAGTATATGTGTATAAAACTTTCAAATAACATATTTACCATTTTTCTATCTAAGTTCTTTTTAATTTTTCAGGGGCAAATGAGCAATTTTTGCACATTTTAATTGAAATTAAAACTGGGCAGAAACATTACCTGGGCATTCTTCTTCTTCATCTCGAACATTTTTTTCTTTTTAGTTTTTAATTTTTTTTTTCAATTTTCTTTAAATTATTCAATTTTCAACCCATTAAAGTTTTATTTCTTACTGTTAATTACACGTACACAATACGAGCTACATTCTAGGAACTTCATTTGAGCAATTTGGTCTATAATTAAGCTGAGAGGAGAATAATGCTACTATTTATAATTTGGAGATTTTCAAAATTACTTGCAAATCGGACGTTTTATGATTAAATTGACTCCTCGATATAATTCCTAACATCGTTGTTATCGTATTTTTGCATTTAATAAAAATATTATTCATGACAGAAATAACTATTCATGATGGAATTAAGTATAATTGACACCTCAATTATTAATCGTTAGATTTGGGATTGTAAAAGAAAATATAATTCAAAAACAAGGAGAAAACTTGTTGTACATCAATGTTATAATTAAACTTTAAGTACATGTACTTCAATTATTACATTAATAATTAATATAAATATGTTACAGATACACCGAGGCAGCGGCCACTCAGCCCATAATGATCCGATTTCTGTTCTGTTTTTTACGACACCTGTAAGTGAATTTTTATATGCCTTTTATTTCTTTAAAACTGTTTTATAAAACTTAATATTTTACGAAATAGTGAATTATTTATTCATAAATTGATTTACATGTTACTTTATATAGAAAATTAGACTTACTTTGAGTTTTATATATATTGTTATTTCAATTTTTATTTAACCTAACCGGGAGATATAAGGGGGGAAGTTTATGTGCTTTGAAAGCACATTCTGATTTGTGTTCTGTGGAGGTACCGATACATGTGAGAAGTAGGGGGCGAAGGACGGTTTGATATCTGACCCGAAATCTATACACATCCCTGCATATTATTCTATTTTTATTTGACTATTTAAAATAATAATTCTGAAAATTATTATAATATGCAGTGGATGTCCGGTTAGTATGATTTCTGTCTGAAATTGATTTTAACTTTAAACATATTTTATGTCGAAACTGAATTTACTTAAAATTTTCATTTCAGTATCCACTCACTGAGTTTTTCCCAAAACTCACCTTACCAAAGTTTCCAGTGATTATAGGATTTCCTTGTTAGTAAGAGTTTTAGAAGATATTCGTGAAGAGTATTGAGATTCTAGATTCTCCATGCAATCACCTAGAGGTTAATATTTTTGTTTATTTTGTAAATTGGGCATATAAACTTCTTCTTAAAATCAAAATTCCTCTGATAGAGACCAAAGGATTTCTTTTTCAAACTAGGATTTGACTAGGCCTCTAGTGCCACCTATTAGGGTTCAGGGTCAAGTAGATAGAGGACGAGGTATAGGTCGGGGTAGAGCCAGAAACCAAAAGCCTGAAGTGCCAAATGAGAGAAAGTGAATGTTTTGCTTTACTATATTATGGCTTTAACTTAATATTCAAATTGTAAATATTTGTGATTCAAGTTATGTTCTAAATATACCAAATGTGTTGAATGGTGAATAGTCAAAATATATGTTAGAAGGATAGATATGTTGTGGATGAGATGTGATTTTATGAAATTTCGGATTTGGTATTATGGACCACGATTATGGATAAAAGTTGCATTAATTTTGTTATTTGCGAAATTGGATGGATTTATATTTTCAATAGTGTGATGCCAAATTTGCTTTAAATATGAGTCGGAAGTTGACTTTTTCTTTAAGAATTAATTTGAACCAGTAGATATATCCAAAAGTGTGAATTGTGAAATTGCCAAATTATGGGTTTCGGAAAAGATAAGTATGTTATGGCTAAAATGTATTGTATGCAAGACTTGTGAATATGTGAAATTTGAGTCTTGATATGATGACTATGATTAAGGATAAATTGTAGTGATTTACAAATTTCTTTTGAGTTCTAGGTCGTAAACAAAGATTATGGAAACACATATATATCTTGTTAATTTGATCATGCTAAAAATTTTAGATTTCGATGTGATTTTAGGTATGGACCGATTATCCATATATTATGCGATAATGGATTATATGAAGAAAATTGTCATTTTTTTTAATTTCAAATGATCCAGTCTTTGAATTCCAGGGTAATAGGAATGAAGTCCCTGGTAACTTGATCTTGGCTATCGATGTGAATAGACTACTGAGTAAGGGATGTACTTGGTACTTAGCCTTTATTCGAGATTGTTTTGTTGATCGCAAGTGAACAATTATTTTTCAGAAAATAATTTTAAAAAAAATTCATGTTGGAATTATACGATTATAAAAAAAAAATTCAATCAATTTTTCTAAATTGATTTGGTTATGGTTATATGCAAACTTGTGGAATTGTTTCGACAATATCGAGGATTTATCAATATTATGAGATTACAAGTGGTGGTTTAGGCCATGATAAGAGGAGAAAGAGATATTGAGTTTGATTTGTTGAGTAAGTAGACTAATCCTGTCTTACAAAGATTTCATATTTATATTACTTAATCTTAAGAAACCCTTTTAGAACTGATAAGAGTGTTGAGATACATATGTGTTGAATTGAGTGTAAATCTCGGCGAGAATCGAACAAGTTACAATTTTTAGTAGGCCGAGTTTGGGTGAAAATGATTGAGAGTGTTTAATGCTGTGCTTTATGGTCAATTTATAGAAATATTAGTGTATTTGAAATTATGAAAATAGCCTTAGGATTAAAAAAAAAATTATTTACCCGATTTGCTTATAAATTGAGATAATCATGATATGAAAATGAGTCGGCAAGGTAGGTATATGTGTATGATATATTTGATATACATGTAATATTTATGTGATAGCGTGTAACCTACTGTGGATCCTTGAGGTTTTTAGGGGAGTGGATAACTGTTCCTTCGAGGATTGCTGAATAAAGACTTAAATTACATGTTTTGGAATCCTGACTAAGTTCTCTAACTTAAGTTTGATTATGACCTGTTAAATTTTATGATTTCTATAGTTATTAAGATGGTTTTCAATGATATCGAGGGTATATGAAATATTACGAATTCACAGATTGGGAATAGGCTTATAACATGTGAATGGATTATTATACTTCTCAAATAATTATTTGAGCTTAATGATGAAATATAAGTGATGAATGATTTGATTAAGTTCTTAGGATTACATTGGACATTGCTTGGTGAAGTTGTGATTACAATGAACATAAGAATGGTTATCAAAAATGTCGATAAAGTGTTGAGATACTATAAAGATATGAATTATAATTTGGATTGTGCCATGTGAGGAAGAATCTGAAGGTTTGTTAGTGGATTGGTTATAGATAATTTATTTCATTAAGTTAAGATGTGAAAATGAAGTCGCTACTTGAACCTAGTATTTGAAATACAGGTGCATAAAGCCTCGATTAAATTTGTTAAATACGCTTGATGTATTACTTTACATAAATTATGACTATTTGAGATTATTGAAACTATTTTCTCTCGAATATGATGATGATGTTTGGGGTTAATGAAATTTATGAATTGTAGTTGTGTTATACTCGTTAAGGAAGACATAGTAAGATTAATGTGAATGTTATAGAAATAGTAAATTATCATAAACCTATGAGTTGTAATTTGGGTTGTGTTATTCGAGAAAGAATGTCGAGATCTGTCTTAGTGGAGGAAATTAAGAAAGCTCAAATTTTGGCCCCGTATATAGATTAAAAGAAGAGGTGCATCGAGCAAGGTAAAGGCAGTGACTTAAGAGTAGATGATTATGGCATCTTGAGATACCGAGATAGAATGGTAGTGCCACTAGTGCAAGAACTCAAGAATTGACTTTTGGAGATAGATCATACTTCATCCTATACAATGCATCTAGGAGGAACAAAGATGTATCATGATCTGGGGGAGATTTATTGATGGGAAGGGATGAAGAGAGATAATGTCAAATTGGTGGCCAAGTGTTTGACCTATCAAAAGGTAAAAACGGAACATTAGAAATCGTCTAGTACACTTTAGAGTTTGGATGTATCCGAATAGAAATGGGTTAAAGTGACCATGGACTTCATTATATACCTTCTTCGCACATCTAAAGGATATGATTCTATATGGGTCATCATGGACAAATGAATGAAGTCAGCTCATTTCCTTCTAGTTAAGACCATTTATACTACTTCTCAGTATGCCCAGATTTATTTGGATCATATAGTTTCTTTGCATAGTATACTTGTTTTTATCATTTCAGACCAGGGTTCTCAATTTACATTGAAGTTCTGGCAGTCCTTCCAATAAGCTTTAGGCACTCAACTCTATTTCAGTATTGCATTCCATCTTCATATAGATGGACAATCAGAGAGGACAATGTAGACTCTAAAGAACATGTCACGAGCATGCGTGATTGGTTTTGAGGGGGACTATGTGCTTTTGAAGATTTCTCATTTTAAGAGAGTTGTTTTATTAGCAAGAACGGCAAATTGAGCTTAAGGTATGTTGGACCCTTCTAAATTCTTTGACAAGTAAGGAGTAGGGCATATGAGTTAGCACATCCCCCTAGTATGGATAAGATACATCTTGTCTTCCATGTATCCATGTTGAGGAAATATCTCTATGATGAGTTGCACGTCCTTGAACCTTAAACAGTAGAGTTGGATTGAAACTTGTCGTATTAGGAGCAATTCGTGGCTATAGTAGATAGGTAGGTGAAAAAACTTCAATCGAAATGGATTCCTTTGGTGAAAGTCATATGGCAGCAGCATTACAAGGGCAGTAAGGCAATTTGGGAATTAGAAGATGTCATGAGGAAGAAATTTCCTCACTTATTCGTTGATGAAGGTAAATATTTATGAACCTTACTTGAATTTTTAAATTTAAGGACGATTTTTATTTTAAGAGAGGGAGAATGTAATACCCCAAAATTTAAACCAATGGCATTTTAGTCATTTTACACACTAGGGGCAATTTTGTCACTTTATAAATTATGTCAAGTATTGAAAACTGAATAAATAACTCTGTATTAATGTTTACTTACCTATTATGAGTAATTTGATAACAATATGTTAAGTTTTGAAAAATTTTCTTTAAAGTTCTATCCGCGCAGCCAACCTTCAATCTAAAATTGGCCTTGATTGAGAAATTCAATTAAAAAAATGTTTCTTTCTACTGAAAGAGAACTTGATAAGGATCGATATGAATAAAATTTGAGTTAAATCCGAGGTCGGATAAGAGAGAATCAAAGCCTAGAATATAGTATATGTGTACAAAAATTTCAAATGACATATTTACCCTTTTTCTATTTAAGTTCTTTTTAATTTTTTAGGGGCAAATGAGTAATTTTTGCATATTTTAATAGAAATTAAAGCTGGGTAAAAACATTGCCTGGGCATTCTTCTTCTTTGCCTCGAACTTTTCTTTTTCTTTAGTTTTTTTTAAAAAATTTCAATTTCCTTCAAATTACTCAATTTTCAATCGATTAAAGTTTTGTTTCTTACTGCTAATCACACGTACACGACACGGTCTACATTCTAGTAACTTCGTTTGAGCAATTTGGTCGACGATTAAGCCAGGAGGAGAATAGTACTACTATTCACAATTTGGAGATTTTCAAAATTACTTGCAAATTAGACATCTTTGGGTTCAATTGACCCCTCGGTTCGATTCCTAGCATCGTTGTTATCGTATTTTTGCATTTTACGAAAATACTATTTATGACAAAAATTACTATTCACGACAGAATTACTGTTTACCACAAACAATTTTGTCGATTATATTTATCTAGGCTAGAACTAAACCAATTAGTTGTTAAATTATGTGGAATTAAATTTTATCAAATGATATAAATAGTAACAATATCGTTGCATTGATTTAGATTTCAAAATAATGTGTTATCGTGCAGAATTGATTAGTAATAGTGAATTAAGTATAATCGACACCTCGATTATTAATCGTTAGATTTCAGATTATAAAAAAAAATAAAATTCAAAAAGGGGAGGAAAACTTGTTTTACATTAATGTCATAATTAAACTTTAAATATATGTACTTCAATTATTACGTTAATAATTAGTGTAAATATGTTACAGATACATCGAGGCAACGGCCACCAGCCCATAATGATTCGATTTCTGTTCTGTTTTTGTCGACATTTGTGAGTGAATTTTTACATACTTTTTATTTTTTTAAAACTGTTTTATAAAATTTAATGTTTTACGATGTAGTGAATTATTTGTTTATAAATTGATTTACATTCTACTTTATATAGAAAATTAGACTTACTTGAAGCTTTATATATATTGTTGTGGAGTAGTTGTTGAGATATTGATTTTGAGGTTAGGAGGCGGCCATTGTGTTTTGAATTGTATTTTATTTTTTATTTTTGTATTTATGATAATATGTTAGTCGTTATTTCAATTTTTACTTAACCTAGCTAGGAGACATAAGGGGTGAAGTTTATGTGCTTTGAAAGCACATTCTGATTTGTTTTATATGGAGTTACCAGTATATATAAAAAGTAGGGGGCGAAGGGCGGTCTGATATCCAACCCGAAATCTGTACACATCCCTACATATTATTCTGTTTTCATTTGACTATGTAAAATAATAATTCTAGAAATTATTATAATATGCAGTGGATGTTCGGTTAGTATGATTTCTGTCTGAATTTGATTTTAACTCTAAACATATTTTATGTCAAAACTAAATTTAGTTAAAATTTTTATTTCAGTATCCACTCATGAGTTTGCCCCAAAACTCACCCCACCACAGTTTCTAATGATTGTAGGATTTCTTTCTTGGTGAAGATTAAAGGAGATATTCGTAAAGAGTATTGAGATTCCAGATTTTCCATGCAGTCACCTAGAGGTTAATGTTTTTGTTTATTTTGTAAATTTGGCACAATGTCCAATTATGTATACATATTATAGGTGTCTTTTATATATTTCTGTGCATATATTGTTTTGTAAATGAGTATGGTGGTATATGTCTGGCATGGTGTTGATGGGCATAAAGCTCTCAGTATATATTTATAAAATCATGCATATGATTGCATTTATCTACATTACAGGGTTACATGTTTAGATTTGTCAAAGGCTTATAGGGGTAGGATATTCCTACCTTTATGCCATCACGACACGAATTTATCGGTATGTGACATTGTGGAAGGAAGGAAAAGGATTGGAAATTATAGATCCAGCTGTTACTAATGATTATGGAGGCGGTTACTTAGAAGGGGTTTGCAGAACTTACTTGTGCTTCAATCTTTATTAAAAAATGTAGAAATTTCCATCATGACCTCTTCTATCTTATTGGAATGCTGGAATGAAACAAGTTATTTGAGTGGTATCTAAATATGTATTGGTATATTTGAACTTCTATGGGATATTAAAAGCTTTTATTGGTTGTTTAAACTGTTAGTAGATACTGAATTTCTAATGTACTAGTTTTTGAATTTGTAATGACGATTTGTAGTTATAAAATTCCTTGAGTTTTTTTAGAATTTATTACTCCAAATATACTTTGAGGTTACAATGTATTGCTAGATAGCATGTTACATCATATTAAGATTATTGTTTTTATGAACAAGAGATGATTCAAAACTATACAAATAATATAATTTTAACAAAAAAAAAAAAAAACAACATATCCTTTATACTAAATTAATGTCCATGATACCTCAATAACGTAATTACAATAAAAAAAATTAAGAATCTAATTTTTTAATAATATGCTACGATGAAATAGAGTCACTAATTTTTTTAATACTTTATTGACAGGAAATGTTAACCCATAAACATTGATACCAAAATTTAATGTTAGAAAGTACTAACACGAGCATTTTTGACATATTTAACCAGTATCAACGTATCATATCACTTACTAATATGACGTTAGTAACTACCATTTTTCTAGTAGTGCATTGAGTTTCCTAGATAACTAAAACACATTATTGTAATCACATACGTAATGCCGAAAAGCCATGTCTTAGTGTCTACATTAATGGTTTTAAAGGGTCAAACATATACTAGTATAATAATAAACTTATACAAGTTAGTGTTTGGGAAGTGGCTTGAGGCATAGATGAAGTCTAACAGGCCTTAGACTAGCAAATGGTAACATAGGGCCTTAGCTAAAAAGGGAAGATAGGATCCGAAGCCAATTCAAGCTTGCAGAATCTTGACCATAACGTGGCAAAGAGCTCAGACACAATGAGGTTTGAGATCTCCTAAATCCAACAAAATATCTCAAGCCTGGACAATGAATTTCGAGACCTTCATTAATAACAAGGGTCTCGGGTACAGAATGGCAAAGATCTTAGGCAGACCACCAAACCTAAAGGCAATATTTATCTAAGAAAGAAGTTCTCAAGTATAAGATTTACGAAACCTCTCAACAATTATGTATTGCCATAAGATTCAAGTTCTTTTCGAACTTTTTCATAATAAGGATTTGTGGTCTAATAGATGTATTTTGCAAATAGAGCTCAAAATCCCAAGATTTTCATAATTCTGATGCTTATAAAGTTAAGTTTTCATGATCACCGGAATACTAATATGTTTGGGACTGTCATTTCTAAATTCTTTAGAATCTTAATAAGTTTAAAAGATATAATGGCAAAAAAAGAGATAAGCCTATAAAAGGTAACTAAATATAGTCAGGTACACAGGTTACGTTACGCACATTAGAACACACACCACTCTCTTCACAAGCTAAGGTTGTCATTGTTACCTTTCTCTCTCAAATAACTTAAAGCAAAACCCTAATTTAGGTATATGAGGATTTACGTTAGACCATCAGCTTTTACCTTTTAGATATTTCTATGGTTTTAGGTAAATCAACAACTAAACGAATGAAGAAGACTGATTTTGGTGCACAAAGTTCTCAAGAAAATTTTTGATGCATCAACAATTAATGCAAATTAAAATTATTATGATTTAGATTAATTGTTTGTTAAATTATTTTTATGTTGCATATGCTAGCCCTTTTTCATAAATAAATTAAGGGCACTTTAATTTGGATTTTTCTTTTCTCTAAACAATCTAACCTATATGAAATAAATCATATAATTATTTTGACATACGTATAAGAGAAGTTGTGATGGAATACTTGTGTCATAATGGTGTTGTAGTCTTGTTCAATTACTACACAATGAAAGCGATTAATTATAAAAAAATAAAATAATATCTTGATAATAAATAAAAGATAATGACTTACTAGGAGTGTTTTTTTTAAACTAACCGAGATGAGTTTAAAAATTATTTTTATTTTTTAAAAATTAAAATAAGTTTGACTAGTCCTTTTTATTTGTATTCTCTTTATTAGATTTATATTTTATGTTAGTTCATTCTGTGTCAAAATGGTTGAGTTTGACAGAATGTGTGTGCCAACCTAAGACCAAGAGGTTGCTCGAGCCAACGTGAAATTTAGGTCGTCCACCAAGACACCGCCAAGCTATAGCTCGAGACAACATCAGTTTTTCAGCACAAAATCTATTTTTTTTTTAAGAATTCGTTTTAGACAGTCAAACCTTATAAAAACATATTCCTTCATCTCATAAAAGTTAGAGAGATTTTTTATAACATATTTTTGTCTCTTTATTGAGAGAAACTAACTAAATTCCTTAGTGAATGAGAGTTTGTAACACCCCTAACTAGGAGATGCTACTGGTAGGTGACGGACTCCACCGTCACCCTAAGCCCCTCTCTCTCCACATGTACGAATTTGTATATTATTTCTCAAATCAAAAACAGCATTAAACATAATGTATAAATCACTTAAGATGATAAGCTTATTAATGACATACAAAAAATTTTCAATGTATTACAGAAATTTTGTACAATGAAATATATGATGCAAACTATATATATATATATATATATCTTTTGTAACATACTAATGTCTAAACCATGTATGACTCTCGGATGCATGAAGGATTCATGTGCCCTAGTAACTGTAGTTGTACCCTTTGTTCCTTGTTTGTCTCTGCTATACTGAATTCTTTTCCCTTTTTTCTAACTACCTGTTAATCCTGCAATACTTGAAGGTAAGGGAGGTAAGTCCTAAAGACCGAATAAGTGGATGAAATTTAAAATAAGAAAAATATAAATAAGGAGTAAGAGTATATAATTTAAAGTACAATATTTCATACAAGTTTGAAACCATTCGTTTAAAAACCAACAATGTATTATAATGTAGTTGTCATGTATACAATCTATGATTTCTCAATAAAATTTTAGATGAAAGTTCATCCATCATAGATTCATTATAGAGGAAAGTTCATCCATTACGGTCTGACCATTAAGACTTTATTACAGAGGGAAGTTCACCCATATTAATCCGACCCTCAAGACTTTATTGCAGAGGGAAGCTCACCCATATTGGTTCGACCATTATAGCATGACATTTACATAGCATAAGTCACATAGCATCTTTCATCACATATGTCACAAATCAATACAATTCAATTTATAACACATCAATTCATTCACATAAACATTCAAAAATTGTCTAAACTTACTCTTACTCCCACGGTATTTATTTTCATTTCAATATAAAAGAGTCATAAACACTGGATTTGTAAATAACTTAGCTATTCAACTCACTTTTCATAATATTTACTTTTCAAATATTTGTCCAAACTATATTCTGGAAAATATACTATAAAATATTCATTTTAATAGATTTTTCTAAAACATTCATAAGTCAAACATTTTGTATAAATAATATTTTATAAATAAAACATCCACTCACTAGTTTACGCTTGTCCAAGTCCACTTCACTGTACCATAGTTAGTTAGCCCAGTAAATGATCTACAGTAGATGATCTCCATCAGAATTTACCATCATAAATGAATAAGTAATTAATCACATTATGTATATACTGCTCACTCTACATAAAACCAAGATGATTTAAATAACTATTGAATTGACCCTAAAATTTCCCAAGCCAATATACAAATTTATATTCCCATTGTCTTATGTGATTTTCCTTAACCAAGAGTGATTTAACTTACAATGCACCAAATCGGCAAAATATCACAACCTATATTTTTGTCAACATATTTTATTATGAGTCTAGTTTTTACTGCATTTTACGAATTCAAACTTCGCCCCCCCAATGATTAGGTTACAACCATTTTCCTACACATGGCGCGTTAAAACAGTGTATGAAGGTAAAACAGGGCAGCAACTTCTGATAATATTTGGAAACTCATTTCCGTTTCGATTGACATGAATTTTGGATATGTTATCTCCCTATGTGTCTAGTTTACGCCAAATTTTATGGCGCTACAAATCGACATCGAGAACCCTATCGTTTTAGATTTTTCGTCTGCTGCTCAAAAAGTTTCAACAACCCAACACACACTACAAGGCAGCCAAGTTTTGACTTTTGCTAGGAATACACCTTATCACGAAAAATTCTAAATTTTCATTATATTACTAGCAATTGTGTCTAATTTCTCTAGAATTTTACAATACATTAGTTGGATATCTATAACTTATTTTATGAGTTAAATACTAAACCTAAATCATAATTCCAGCAAACTAGAAAACTGCCATTATCAACCAAATTTCGAATTTATGTCTTAGTCACCCTTTCCTTGCATTCATTGACATCTAATTTCTCATTTTTACACATATCACAACCAAAACACTATCATAAGTCTACATAATCACTTAAATATGCAACTGTTTAACATTTTCAACATTCTTCACAACTCATCAAAATAAATGAAAGTTGGATTGACCTTGCCTAAAAAATATCAACCTCACAACTTAGCCAAAATTTTGCCATGAAATTAACTAGTTCACTGCCATATATTTATATACATACACATACTATTCACAACCTATAAATTTTCAAAATCCATCAACATTATCTTTTATACATCCTTTACACACACATCTTTAAATGCCAATTTCATATCATTTAATCATTAAATGATAAATTTAACATGTTTTATGATAAATTTAACATGTTTTAATTTATTGTTGGTTTTAGTCTTTCACTATATAAAATACCTTTCATCCTCCTCACATGTTCTAGGGTTTAAATCTTAAAGTTTTTCTTACTCTTATATACAAAATATAATTTTTCTATTACCCGTTCTAAAAATTAAAATAGTCCTTTATTTAGTTTCCTCTTTTAAATATTTTGTAGTTTGAAATATTGTTTTCTTAATATATTACTTTATTGTTATTAGTAATTTATTGTGGAGTGAAAGTTTTTGTAAACCCTATTCTTCGAATATAAGGGTAAAATAATCATTTAATGACATTTATTATTGTACATGCGTGATTTAAGATTAATTGGCATATTATTGAGACTTAGTTGCGCTTAAATTAGCTCGTGATATGAGAAAAATGGTAAACAAAATTGATATATGGAATGACTAGTGTTAGTTGGGAATTTGAACTAAGAATTGACCTAATTTTGCTAAAAGTATCAATGCTTTTATTGAAAGTATCGATACTTTGCCCAGAATTATCGATACTTTGCCCAGAATAAAATTTGGACATTCTATTTTTCAAAAGTATTGACCCTCTCTATGAAAGTGTCAACACTTTTATAAAAGTGTCAACACTTTAGCTCCAAAGTATCGATACTCGGTGTTCAGAAAAATTATAGAATGTGATTTTCATAAAAATATTGACACATGGGTCAAAAGTATCAACACTTTCATTAAAAGTGTCGATACTTGAGAAGAAAATATCGACACTTTTGTCAAATTAGAGCAAAATTCAATGGGTAAACTTGTAATTTTCAAAAATTTTTAAGGAAAAATCAATCCTTTTGCTCATTACTATAAATACCCATGAGAAAAATTAGAATTTATCATCATTTTCATTTCTTTTTTCACTCTCTCTTTCTAAATGCTCTCTCTCGGTAATTTCTAGAATCTCGACCAAATCTTCAACTTTCTTCCAAAATTCACCATTAAATGATTATTCACCCTTCCCACAACAATTTGGTACTATTATTGGGTTAGAAACCGCAAGAAACGACAAGAAACAAATTTGGGTTTTGAGTGGAATTTAGGGTTTTTCCAATTTATCAGTAATTCAGGGTTTCTCAAGGCTTCACCAAGTTATAGGCAAGTCCATTAAACTCTTATAAGTTCAATTTTATGGATTTGAGCATATTTGGACTCTAGAGTTTACTGTTCATCCAAAATTTACCTTGATTAACGTGTAAGAAATATAGAATTGAGTTGATTTGAGGTAATTAAGAATATATAAGGTTAAATAAGTGTTAAATATTACTAAGAATGTGTATTCCATTTTTAGATAAAAATGCAAAATTTGGAATAACTATGGCTATGGGATTCTGTTGTTGGGAATTGACTAAATGGCCATCGTGAGGAAGTCTTGTAAAGTTAAATGTGTCAAACTAAGGAAATTGAGAAAATATGACCATGAACATTGCATATAAGACATAAACGTTAATTGATTAGAATATCGAAGTTTATAATGTTATATATATGTAATATATGCATCGAGTACTAGGAAGAGAGACATACTAGACGCAAGGAATAGTATTGGGAGTGGATACCTTCCTTTTTACTGTGAGTGGATTTATTTTAACTTGTTTTCATACTTTTAAAATACTTTATTAAACTTATTGTTTTATGAAATAAGAAATATATTTATTATTATTGTATAAAGTAAATGCAAATGGCCTGTGAGATTGAATGAAGATATGAATAGCCATAAGACCAGATTTGATATTGAAAATGCATGCTGTATATTGTTGTAAAAATGAAAAAATTATAAATGTTATGTACATGGATTTGCATTGTGGCTTTGTATTGGTGATATTATCGGGAGGACTAAGATTGTGTGTGATTGTAGCTACAAGGTAGTAGCCTAGGGACAGACCTATGAGAGACTACCTAGATGAGTGTACCACAGGGCAGTTATATGGATGGATAATGATATGGAGTTGCCCATTTACAGGATTGTCGAGGATAGTCATGAGTATCACCACATGACTACTCAAGACCAACATTGGTGGTGGGTTAGTTTTATAAAATGTGCGTGCATTCTTTATATTAAAAAGAATATGTTTTATGAAATAAGTATTGATTTATGTGTATTAAACCCACTGATGATCTCGAGGTTACCACGGCGAAGATAACCATCGAAAAAAGGTATCAACCTAGTGATTTTGAAAAATAAGCCATGTTTTTATTAAAATGATATTGTTTTATATACATGTACAAAGAATTTTCTTAAACTATATTTTTATCCACTCACAAAGTATATCTCTATATACTCACCCACCTCACCTCCTAGTTTCAGGAGATCGAGATTAAGATGTGCATTGTGCAAGTGGTGGTAATTAATAAAAAGTGTAATGCTCTCAGGTACAATTGATATTCTTAACTCATAAGCTTGTACAAATTAGTTTACTGGGTATCTTTTATAAAACTGTTTATGTTTGTAATTAAAAATAGAATTGATGTAATTTGATAAGTATTTTATATGTATCTTAAAATTAAATATATCTTTATTGTCGAATAATTTGAAAACTATCTTAGAGAAACTTGTTTATGTGAATGTGGTTATGAACTGTTTTGTAAATTGCTTTGAGAAGCATGTAAATATATAGGAGGGACAGATACCCAAGTAGCTTTACCGACCTGAGGAACATGTTCAGGAATTAAGAATGTGTCTCGAAAGTCTGTGGCAATTGTCACATGTGGACCCTATGAGCGAAGGCGTGACAATTTTTTCTATTAATACATAACTACTAACTATGAAGCAATTATAAAACTGTCCTAAATTACAAAACTCATAAATAAATGGGGATATAAAAGAGAAAAATAAACTATCAAAGTCCTATATGAAATTAGGCCCTCACAAGTGGAATAAAACTTAAACTGTATTTTTAGATACTTGAAAACTATGTATGGCCTTTTATTTATAAGTAAAAGCCCAAGCCTCCAAATGATATCCCATTGATGTGGGATGAACCAGTTGGCTAATTAAGCCAAACACATTAAATCTCCACCTTAGCTTAATTACCTATTCTTATTAAAAAAAAACCTCTTTTGGTTTCTCGTATACTTTGTCAAAATTAGCAACACCTTTGAATGGGCCAAATAAAGTGATCAAACTCGTAAGATATTGATCATGTCCAAACAATTATTAAGCAATCATGTCCAAACAATTATCACCACCTTGGTCAACATATCTAAAGAATTCTCAATAGCTCCAATCTTCTTAATTAAAATTATTTCTTAATAAATGGTCTCACGAAACAAATTGATATTGAATGTCAATATTCTTCATTCGAATATTGGTACATTGGGTTTTTTGTTGAATGAATAACACTCTAACTGCCAGAGTAAATGTAACATTCTTCTGAACAATTCTTAGCTTTTCTAATATTCTTTGTTATTAAATATCTTCTTTTACAACCTCTATAATTGTTATATACTCTGCCTTTGTAGTAGACAAAGTAATTGTAGACTAGAGAATGGACTTCCAACTCACTGGTATCTTTATAAAGGTAAGTATATAATTAATAATAGATTTACGTATATCCAAATGACCAACATAATCAAAATCAATATAACCATTAGCATATAGATCATATATATCATCTTGCTTAAAAGCCAATCTAACATCTATAGTATTTGACAAATACCGTAGAATCAATTTCACAGCTTGCCAATGTCTTTTATCAGGACCATGCATATACTTGCTCAGCACTTCAACTGCTTGTGAAATGTCAGGCCTTGTACACACCATAGCATACATCAAGCTACCAGCCACATTAGAATACAGAACTTTTGACATATATTCTTGCTATTTATCTATACTTGGAGACAACAATGCTCTCAAGTTGAAATGAGGAACAAGTGGGGTGCTTACAGGTTTTGACTGATTGGTAATACTAAAATGTTGTAATACTTTCTTCAAATATTGCTTTTGAGTCAAATAAACATTGTTATTTCCTCTATCTCTGCTTATCTTTATACCAAGAATCTTCTTGGATATACCCAAATTATTCATCTCAAACTTTAGATTTAAGTAAGCCTTCAACATTTCAATTTTTTCAATATTCCTTGAATTTATCAAAATATACTAGTAGATAAATGAAAGGCTAGCCTAGTAGCTTGTGAAGATACATAGTTATCAAATTTTTTTTTGGTTACTTCTGACTCATCATGAACCAATCAAATCGCTTGTACCATTGCCTCTTAGATTGTTTCAAACCACAAAGCGATCTTTTTTAGTTTATAAATTTAATTTTTCTTATCATCAATCTTGAATCCTTCTAGTTAAGTTATGTAGATTTCATCTTCAACATCACCATATAAAAATTTTGTTTTTACATCAAGTTAAACTACTTCCAAAACCAATTGAGCTACTTTCTTAGCTATAGAATCTAACTTAGACCTTCTAAAGATGTTATCTTGTTAAGTCTCCACACATTAGAGTGAACATAATCCAGAATACCTTTAAGATTATAAGTTATTGTGCCAAACTTCACTCTCATTTATGAAAGGGAAACAAACAAAAAAGATGCTATGTTTCGCGTTCGCAGCTGAAGCGCGACATGCAGAATCAATTCTCTGGTGCGCGACCGCCACTAGGGAGGCCAAGCCCGTCACATGAACTTGCGGAAGGGCCTCTCTAGGATCTAGACATATGCATGTGTATGTTTTGGATATTTAAAACAATTTCAAATATAAACATAAATGTAAAGTGCAAGAACTTACTTCTTTCCTTCGCAATCCGGAACAACAAATGAACTCCTTCACTCACCTTCACGGGTCTTCACATGTCGATGTTGGTGACAGTGGTTCCAGCTTCGTTATGGGATCAGTTTTAACTTCACCAAGCCAAAACGTGCTTTCTTTCTCTAGCCTTTTTCTTCTCTTTTATGTTTTTGATTCAAAACTAAACCTTCACCATGCTTCTCTAAAGATGGCACTCTAGAAATTTCAAAGAGAATAATGGAGAAAAATAAACTCACGGCTGAGTCTTGCTTAGAAAGGTTCACGTTGCATCTAATACAACTAACATGTAACACTTGAGTGTTTTTCCCTGCACAACCGTAATCCCCTACAACCACACCCCACTTGCCTACTTTTCATTTTATTAAATACATAAAGCAAGACATGTAGCATGAGTGTATTGGTTGGCCTGCATTAAGAGAGAGTGTGAGTATATATATGCTAATATATATATATATATACACAAATATCTTACACACACACGCTTATATATATATATATATATTACTTTAATAGATATACATATATTTATATAGTAATGATTAATATATATATATACATTACTTTAATATATATATATATATATTAAAGTAATTATATATAATATAATATTATATTCATTACATGTATAAGGTATTATTATTATATTATTACTTTAATCATATTAAAGTATTATATCATCATATAATAATATAATATACATAAATCATATTTACGTTATCCCATAATTAACCGAAATATTTATCACGCAAACAAGTGTTAGCTTGTCCTTGTCGAAAAATATATTCTTTACAATAAAAAATCAAATTGCTACCCGATCAAAGTATCAAAACAACATCATTAACAAATTAATGATTATTATATAATAACAAATGGCATTATCATCAAGTAACCGGCTGTGTGTGACCCCTGGGTTCACTGTGAACTAGACATAGGTGGATACGAACCCCTTCGTATCACTTTAGTAGAACTCTTTGTAACTAAAGTTTCTAATGATCATGACTGACCTTTAGCAAGACGTTATAACCCTCAAACACTAATGAATCCATATAGTCGTACGTGTATATAGTAAAGTCTCTCTACTGTTGACTCCCGATTGAGTGTGTGTCATGGTATCATCAAACCCCTAACTCAATCATAAGATCTAAACCTCAATCATATATAAGATTCTTATATCCATGAAATATCTTTCCAAATATACTTGCTTTGGCCAAAGACTTTATTCCTGCGTATGACAGTTCCACCTAGAACCTCAAGCTCCTATATCTTAGCCAACAGATTCTATTTTGGCTATCACCTGTCCTCTTACACCTAAGTACATTGCAAGCAAGTTTCTTTTACCAAGCATGGCTAGCTTGATGTGATATACACAAGTGAACTATGTGCCTCAGTGCGGAGGGCAACCATGATACCTTAGGTCAAAGGACTAATTGTACACTAGTACGACTGTGTAACGCATCATTGACTGTGGATGATTTCTCACGTTTAATCACGTTTAGTAATACGTTCTCTAACTTATTACCAATGTTTATGTTCTTGTGACATGAGACTCGTCACCTAACTATTAGCATCCAATACTAATCATTGGCAAGATCAAACATACCAGTCATGCAATGTCATAGTCCCATATGACATCACCTCAACCGGGAACAGATTTAGATGTATTCAAATCAAAACTCTGTCCTCATATCTACAACTCCTTGCAGATAGAGTACTGACATCATAATACATCATGGGATCTCATTCTGCATTTTATATATATACAATATATATTAGCAACTATACATGCAAAATGATATAATAGCCATTTTATTAATCGTAAATAAGTTTACAATTTGTTACAGAGTTATATATACATAAGGATGATATTCCTAAACCGTACAACATGATTGGTTCTAGGTCATATCTCCAACAGTTTGCTTTCCTAAAATACAATGCTTACAAAAATATAATTTGTAGATCTTTGCACCTGCCAAAAAACCTTGTTTCACCAAACTCATTAAGACTTTTTCACCTGCATGTCCCAAATACATATTCCATAACCTGATCATTTCTGAATATGCATTATCTTTAGAAACTTCAGTTGATGATTAAATAATCGTACTACCATTATAGTAGTATAAGTTATTTCATCTTGTATCTTTAATAATACAAAAGCACTTGAAGTAACCTTTAGAATCTCTTCTTCGATAAACAAAGCATAACCTTTAGATTTTAAATAAATTTGGTACATACTAAACATTTGTCAAAACTCTAACAGACCTATCTTGATTCCTCAATTGGATTGAACTTATCCCAATTGTTTTCAATGAATTATGATTACCCATAAAAATAACTTCATTATCTAACTCTTTAAAATTAAAGAACTACTCCTTGTGAGGACACATATGATAAGTACAACTTAAATCCAAAATCCATTAATTAGACCAAGATGTTGATTGCAAAATAACCAGTGCAATATATGTGTTATCTTTATCATATTCCACTACATATGCATCATAAGTAACATTTCCCTTACCTTTTTATTTCTTTTGTAGTTTCGAACAATCTTTCTTCAGAATTTCATAAATGTGTAATATTGTACACACTTCTTATTTCAACTGAAGCACATAAATTATCTTTATCAAATAGAGTCAAATCTCATTACTTTTCTTTATATACTTGTTTTCTAGCACCTCTCATAATTTATTTTCATGAATAGATTCAACCTCGCTCAGTCTCACACCGATATCCTCCCGTTTTATTTCTTGCAGGGCTATATCCAAATCTCGTTAACACAAGCCATCCATTACCTCACTTTGTCATGGGCTAAAATTATTTCAACCATCAAATTTCTCCACATCAATTTTTACATTTGTCAATGGTATCATCTTTACTAGTGTGGATGATGATGCTACAATTTCTATCATTTCTACTTTATACAATTGCATAATAAGTATAAAACAGAATATCAATAAAAAAGAAAATTAATAATAAAAGAAGAACACAAAATTTAACGAGGTTTGGTAACTACCCGTATCCTAAAGTGCTATTGAAAACTCTGCTTTCTTCAAATAGAGCAATTACAAAATAGGGCCAAATTATAAAATTTAGAAACAAATGGGATATAAAAGAGAAAAATAAACTATAGACGTCTTGTATAAAATTAAGCACTCACAAGACGTCTTTTAGATAATTGAAAATAACATATAACCCCTTATTTACAAAGCCAAAAGCCTAACTACTAAATGATATCTCACCGACGTGGGATAACCCACTTGGCTAATCAAGCCAAGTTCAACCAATTAAATATTACATTTTATTTGAGGAGAGATTTGTTTTGTTAAAATTTTGTTATTTTATTGTATGAGAGACATGTTATTATGATGCATGTGGCATTTTAGAATGATGAATTTTTTTTTTCCAACCTTGGTTATGGAACTAGGTGGTGTTGACATTGTTGAAACTTTAAATTACAATTGTAGTTTTTGGTAAGGAAAATGACATTCAATTACTCTTCAATTTGACCCAATGACAGTTCAATCCTTCGTATTATAAAAATATCAGTTTTAGTAATTGCCGTTAGCTTTTGACCATTAAATTTATTAAATTTTCTCTTGTTGTCAATGTACTAAAAGAGATGTCTTGAGATAAATAAGGTACTTTAAACATCAAACTAAAAAAAGGAAAAAAAAAAAAACATTCCTCACTCTAACACTCTGTAAAAGTTTTTAAGAAATATAAATAAACTTCCAAGTCTATAAAATGAATGGTGTATTGAAATTTCACATCAAATATTTCAAGCAATCTTATATGTAATATTATGTAAATTCACAAATATAATTAAAAATTGCTAGTAAAAGATGTGGCCAAACTGACTTATAACTTGGAATATCCTATGTCACATAGTTTTTGAGATGTGGGGCTATGCTGCCATCTAAGAGTGTTTTCTAGTTTAAGATTCAACTTCGTGACCTCTTAGTTGATTTCTTGTTACATTGCCTTCTTTTAGCTAATTTCAGTTTATGATCATTTTGCTATCCCACCAAGAAGAAGAAGTTAGAACAATTAAAACTAAGTTTAAACAAAAAAAGGAGCCAAAAATCTAATTTGTCAAAAAAACATTTTACTATCTCAGAGTCACTTATTACTCATCAAATTACAACCATTTGTTTTGAACAAGTGGCTTGTCATAATACATCAGAAAAAGTGAAGAATATATATTATGCATATCAATCAAAGGAGACAGAACACGAGGGACAAATGAAGACATTATAAGATGTGATTTGTCAAAATACAACAGAAAAGTGAATAATATATATTATGAATATCAATCAAAGCACCGAGGAAAAAATGAAGACATTATAAAATTTCATTCCATATCAAAAGAAAAAACATATTATTCAAGACAGAAAGTACGCTTTATTTCAAACGCAATGCTAAGACTTGCCCCATGATATAACATATTTCAGTGAGACGAAGATCCAATATGAGGATGGACCACAAAAAAGGAAAAACCGGTTAGGAAATATGGCCTTTGTCTCATTGAAATCTTGTAAAACAGTATGCCAAGAAAATATTACATCAAATAGTCTGTTGGGTCATGGTATTCCTAATTAAATAGATCAGCTATTAAAAATCTCAAGAGAATTGTTTATTACTATTCTTAGAAGACAGTTTCACCATATTTATGAGAATTTAACTTCTACAATTTTAAGGAGTTGTGAGACAATGGTTCAAATAAAGAAAAAGTAGACTCTCTAAATGATTATTACACTGCTAAAATAATATCAAAATTACCGTTAAAGAAATATTTTATTCTTGATATTTTATTAAATTATTTTTATTATTTAATTTTTGATATTATAATTATATAAAAAAAATTACAAACTAATTTAAGTATAGAAGGATTTTTTCCGAATTGCTGGCTACTCTAGTATGTGCGAAAAATAGGTAGCAAGTATTGACACTATCTGGAAATCAAACAAGAAGCTAACATAGACGCGAGGGAAAAGATCGTCCGAAAATAATAACGAAAAGCAGACAAACGAATAATGGTGCAGAAAAAAAAATTTACAAAGGTCGTGCGAATAAAATATATAAAAAATGTATACATATCATAAAAGAAAAAGGGACAAGGAGACAGGCGGAAAAGGATGGACAGAAGATCAGTGAAAGCTGAGATCTTTCAAAACTGGTGAATCGCTTTATAGAAGATCTGTGAATATTTAATCCATTTTTCAGCCGGAATAGCTAGCAAACTCCAAATTCCGGTTACCCTAAACTTTATTTCCAGCCAGTTATGTCACTTTCCGGGTGATGAGAGAGTTATTGGAATTGAAGGAGAAGCTAATTTTTGACAACGAAACGAATCGAAGCAGAGATGGACAGAAACAGAGAAGCACGACGAGGAGTTACTATGCTCGGTGTCGTTCAACAACAGTTGAGTGGCCAGCCTCATAAGAATATTGGCAGTGCTGCTGCAGATGAGATTTTGGCTGTTCTTAAGAATGACACAGTTAAAAAGAAGAATGGTTTTGAGAAGTTATCAAAACCTATTCCCAATCATTTGTTCGGTCAGATTGTTTCTATTAGGAAGCTTATTGCTGATTACCAAGACTAGGCTAATGGTTGCCAGTCTTGATGACGACGTGGGTATAGCTTTCGAGTTTGAAGAGTGGCGTAGGAGAAGGAATTTTATCGCGAACCGTGCCTTTGTGAGAGAAATGTGAGCATTTGAGTTACGAGGAAGCATTGCAGGTAGTTTGAAGAGAAAAGAATTAGAAGGTTGAAGAAATTTATTAGGATAGTGTATGGAAATTAAGTACATCATGTAAAAAAAAATTAATTTAAAATTTATTTTAATTAATTATATTAATTAAATATATTAATTAAATATTTATTAATTCTTGTATCAAGATCGTGATATTTATCATGTTTTATAATATTAATATAAAATAAAATAATTAGGATCTCACCTTAAATATTTATTGAAGTTAAAATAACTCTTTCTCAAATTTTTTACATATTCATAATTTTTAACGATGTTTTGGCCTTCAAGATATTTGAATATGGATTTCATTATGAAATACAAAATTTCATATCTTTGAATCTTCTTTCAATAGCTTTTTCAATCGTGTTAATCTAATATCGGAATCAAAAGTTATAACTTAAATACAAAAACTGCGTTAACATATTTTTCTAAATTAATCACTCAAACACGTAGTCTCTAATGGTTATTCACACAAAATAGAGAATTAAGATTTTAAAATTTTTTTAAATCTCAATTACGTAGAATGTCTTTTCTTAAATACTAATTCTTAAAAAGAGACAAATTAGATTATTGACCTAAGATAAAATTTTCTTAACTCTTAAAGAAAATTCTCTCATATTCTTGTTCTCATTCAAACATATTTTTTTTAAGCCAAAAAGTGATTTATATATAAGTTTGTACCTTAAATTAGAAAAGTCACTAAATAAATTTTTAATCTTATTAGTAATTTTTTAAATTAAATATTATTTAATTAATCTAATTAATTAAATATTATTATTTTAATCAAATTAAAAAACTTATAATTAAATAATTATAATAAAATAAAAATAATTTGCATAATTATAATTTAACTCCAATAGTTTTTAAAACTATTAAATAAACCTTTAAAAATTCTGAACTTAATAATTAAATCTTTTATCTTTTATCTACATAATTTAAGCTTAATTTCTCAATACTTTTTAATGTGTGACTCATTAAGTTCTTTCTTATGTTAGTAATAGAGATTAATTATAAACATCTTAAATCTAAATAAATTAATCTAATTAATTTATCTTCAATTAACTTCTTAATTAAAAAATTAATTTTCATAGATCAATAGTGATATCTAACAATGCATTATAACCCCCAATTAAGAAAAAATTCTAAAATTTAGTGAAATATATTCCGTATATGATTATCATATGATACAATCCTTTTACTTCATACATATTCCACCAAAAATTGTAGAGTATAAAAAATGTCTACTCTATTCAATTTTATTATTGAAACTTTTGACTAAAATTATTAATATAATTTTAGAGTTTCTGAAACTCCTTTCAGTTTCAAAAACTCGCCATAGGATATAAACTCTATGTTATCCAAAACGGCAATATCGACTCTATGTTATTTAGAGCGGCAATGTCGACTCTATATTATTCAAAGTCATTTATTGATATCTCACAACCTTTACGTGATTTTCATATTACCCAATCATTACCCTATGCACAATCTCGTTACGGACAATGGAGGTGTCATGTCAAAGTATATATAATTCACAAACAATGTACTATAGAGATCTCAAGTCTAAGGATTAATCATACCATCGTAACTTAGAGAAATTTCATAAATACGTGAATAACACTTTATATGAGTTCTTAAGCGGGTCAGTTTGATGTATCTGTTCTCTAACAAACATCCATATATTAAACTAAGTGAATACCTTCTATAATAGATTATGAGATCAGCTACTTTTCTTTTCTAATAAAGCAAACATTATATATGCAGAATTAATTTGAATTTATCAATGTCTTAGTGTTGATAAATCTACGATTGAGAATATTTAAAAATGATGAGATCTCTTCAATTAAACTTAAATTAATTCGTCTGATTGTTATTCTAAGAATTTTATATATAAGTAGTCAATATAGATAAAATTTATAAATAAATTACTGATTTATTAATCAATATAATAATACATAATTTCGTATTTATCCCTATTGAATCTACCGCACATAACGACCTGTGTTTTGTAGGACAAAGTAGGAACATCTAATCAAGAAAAGATCAATGCCATTTATAGTGGAGAAACTGAGATTAAAAGCAACGATATAGTTATGCGTGGAATTGATTCTTCATCTACAAGATTGGATGAAGAACATTTTGAACAGGTATATTTAAAAAGATCAAGAAAAGGGAAGATTTTGGTATGGCGAGATTGAAGAAGTATCAAACAGGAGTGGGTTCAAACATAATGTTTACACATATACGTCGATTGTGAGAATATTGTCTTATTGAGGTTGGCAGAAGAGATTGGAGTCTGGGCGATTGGAACTTATCAAGAATTAGAATAATGGGAATTTTCAAGTTATTGATTTGTTCGAAGCTCTAATTGACAAATGATCGAATTTGTTGGTTCGAGTTTATGTTAGTGTGCAAATGTTTGATGAGGTTATATTCCAAACTAATTGTCATACATTTATTGTCTCTATTATCATGTAACTTTTTCATGATCCAGTTAATTGAATGAGAAAATGGAAGTGATTATCTGGAGCAGATTAAAATGGTGATGATGATAATAAAGATGATCCCCTCCTGATAAGCAGCATGTGTCATCATCCAATCAAAATCACAAGCTTGGGGCTGAGATGATTGAGGAGAATATTCCATCAGTTACTGTCAGCCGATCCCCTCATTAATCGGTGTTGACAGTTCTGGTGGAAATCATAGTAAGAAGCAGCAATAATCACAGTAGAAGAATTTAAAAAGTGGAAGCCTTCAGGGTAAGGCTAATCATGGTTACCAAATCGCACCTACGTCTCAGGTTGCATTGCAAAAGAAAACCTAATAGAGGTTGCATTGCAGAAGAGTCACCAGATAACTGAGATAAAGACTAAAGGAGTTTCCTCAAGGCGTGATGAAGGTAAAAAGCCAGGTTCGAGGAAGTCATCCGTAACAAATGAGCAGACACTTGTTTTTGATGATATAGCCAGAACTCTTAATTTCATTTCATCCCCCGTCACTAGAAATTGGCAACAGCAACTGCTTCAGCTGAAACAGCAAATGTTGTGGCGACAACAGCATTCTACTGCAGCAGTTCGAAGCAAAGTAACAATAGGGGCTGCTGAAACATTTGAACTTGAAGCTTTGACGACAAGACTTAAACACATACTTGAAATTTATGAAGATGGACCTGTAGTATCTGCAGCAAGGGGCTTCTTGGTATCCATATCCTAGTGGCGGACAAATAAAGAACAATCCTACAGTCTTACTGAAAGGTGCTTTAATTCAGTTCCTTGGGCATCTGTTACTGTATATATACGTTCTATTGAGGAGCAGCAACTACCAAATTGCATCAAAGTAGCAATAGACTTGCAGCAAGGCTCGTACAAACAAAATGCAACAAAGTCACAACAAGTAACAAGGTAGCAGCAACTTAGCACAAGCAGCCCATAGCAAGCTGCGGCATCCCAACAGCTTGAGAAGTCAGCAGCAGCAACCGCCAAAATTGCAAAAATTTTCCCGAGATTGTTCCTGCTGACTGGAGATATAAAAGCAAGTTTTTATGGGATCCATAGTCTTGTCATGATCGGTCTTAATGGGTTGTCTTTCTTTGGCAATATCTTCGGAATCAGTGTGTAAAGTAGTCATTATTTGGTGATTGGCCTATATTGCCATCAGTGTCTCGGCATTTGTATAGAGCTTCAAGAAAGTCAAAGCTGGTTAATGCATGAGAAACTTTCTGATGCAATGCAAGAGATCCTTGTGAAGATCGGATTCAAGATATTTGACACCAATTATGGGATTTAACATCCGGACTTGTCTCAATATGTCCACAGTGCTGATTATGCAAGTGTTTAGGACTTGTCTCAATTTTTTGTACCTCTTGTTAAAAAGACTATTTGCTTTTTGAATCTATTGGCAATCAATAGTTTGTAATCATAAAAAATGAGGAGATTGTTGACCCAAGATTTCATAAGCCAATATATTGATGAAAACAAACATTGATGTATTATTTTCATAATCAATATTTTCTTATAGCTTTATTGTTTAAATTGATAGTAGGAAGATTTTGAAACCATGGACTTCAAAGGAATATCATCTCAAGTTCTAAAAATCTCTCAAGTTTGATGGCATATCACGATGAGCTCAAGATCAAGAAATAAAAGGTCTAGTTTCAAGAAACTAACTTAAGTATTTTTCAGAGTTTATTTTTATGTAAAGCTTGTATATTTTGATATGATTCAGTTGTGACAAAAATGATCTCAAATATTTTTCAAATTTTATTTCACCAAAGTTTTTGAAATATTGATTGATTTTTACACTAGTAAAAAAAAAATTCAATATTTCAGGTGTCTACAAATGTCAAAATCTTTAAACTTTAAATATTCCGGACTGCAATTTCAAAATTATAAATGTCGGATAAATAGCGATCCCGTTTTATAGTGTACTGGCTAACAGATAATCGGACAACGGTGAAATAGTGAATATTAACCGATCTAATATTAAACCAATGAACAATGAAATAACGGCTAGACTTTGTTTGAAATTTTGAAAAATGAGTCAAAACAACTAGTTTTTCTTTGAATTTACAATTTATTTTAGAACATCTTTTAGGCTAAAAACGTCATATATATTTACTCTTAAGGTGTTCTAACATTCTTGAGCTCATATTTGTCTATTATTTATCAAGAACACATGCTTGCGCTAAATTTTATGAGTTTGCCCTTCCAGAGAGCTTTCAATTGTGTATTTGTTTCTGCCATTATATTTGAGATTTGTGAGTGTTAGAAAATACTTGGAAAAAAGGAGTGATACACCTGCATGCTAAAGTTATATTGACACATTGGAAGTCAATTGTTGTGAATAGTTAAATTGGCACCAAAAAATGCCAATTGGCTGTAAGTGGTTTAATTAACACCTGAAATTCAATAGCAAGTCTTTGAAGATAAAAGGCTGAGATAGTGAAATCTTCAAGCTCAGCTGCCTTGGAAGTGAAGACGTATGCCGAAGTTGCTAACCATGTAAAAATATCATGTTCGACATCTCTCTCCCTATCTCTTGATTTTATGTGTGTTTATAATTGTTGCCTACATTTTCTTACACACTTAGAGCTAAATTTGATATTATTTACTTATTGATTGATTGCATTTATTTATTAAATTTCTTAAAATTGCTTATTAATGATTTTGTGTTGCAAATTAGTTAGATAAAATTTTAAATAAACCCCCATATTGGGTTGCCCAGCTAGAATTTCATATATTTTTGTAGATCAATTATTCTTGTGGTGCACGTTGATGATATTCTTATTTTTGGGAGTCATTTGTATGGCATATGAGGAAGTAAAGAATCAAGTGAAGGTGCATTTCCAAACTAATGACTTCGGACAACCTATATAGTCATTCTCTCTCTTTTTTTTATCTTTCTCTACCTCTCTGTTACATGTTCTAATAATAATAGCTGTTGTTTTTAATTAATTATAACTTTTAATATATTTGATGTGGATGTTAATAATTGGCATGCTAGATTTTGTTACATTGGACAAGAAAGAATGAATAAACTAGCTAGAGAGAGTCTATCGAGTTCACTCACTATAATTGAAATGCCTATTTGTGGAAATTGTCTAGCTGGGAAAATAACTAGAAAACCATTTGGCAAAAAAACTAGAGTCATAGCTCAATTGCAATTAATTTACTCAGACATATTGGTTTGATGAATGTAAAAACTAAATATGAATCCTCTTATTTCATTACATTCATTGATGATTTAATATTTTGGTATTGTCTATTTGTTCTTTTATAAATTAGAAGCACTAAATTGCTTCATATTTGTTAGGTATAGTCCAGTAGACGTAAGGTCTGAGACACTGAAAGCTCAAAAAGAGTTCATAAATAAATACTCTAAGGTCAACTTAAAGGTTTCGACTATAGAGGATGCCGAAAAGATCAGGAGTAGTAAATACTAAGACTTTTCGAAATCGTATTATGTACTTCGGGTTAGATCTTATTTGGAGATTGCTTTATTAAGGTCTTGGTCACAGCTTGTAAAGGTCTCGGCTAGACCACATGTCAAGCTCCGACCTTGAGGTCCTCTTGTTACAATCATCACAGACCCTCATGGTGCACCCTCTATACTTAAAATGTACCACAAGAGCCTGTAAGGCTATCAAATCAATACTCAATACCTGAAAACAGTTATAAATATAATTTTCCGTTCACGGGATTTCAATATCAAAAAATCGATCTCCATGATCAATTCATCCATAACATGCATAAATAATAAAATTTATCAATTCAAATAGTACACATGGGTTGAACAAATTAATAAGATTATTACAAAATCATCGAAGTTCACAATTTCTTCTTAAACCCAAAACCAAATCCATATCCCCCAGGAAAATATACGAATATCCATAAGTTATATTTTACAAATCCAGAAAATACTACAAATTCAGAAGTTTTAAAATCCAGTGGACTCCAATAACACAAGTGAGTCAAGGAAGGGATAACCTACCAAGTGGGTCAAGTGCACTCAACTGCCACTACCAGTCCAGCGAGGAGTGACGCTCTTAGTGGAAAAGCTGAAAATGATGAGGGGTGAGTATACAACTATACTCAGTGAATGAATGTATACATACATAGATACACATACATGCACACACATTTTTAAATCATGATATTGGGATTTTATTTATTATCATGCTTATATACATATATACAATTCATGTACAATCATGTCTATGAAGAATTAAAATGGTCTACAGTTAAGTTTAAACATACAATATAGGCCGGTCATACCATCCTTATTGCTACCTTAGCCGAAATAATATCGAAATCTATCAGTGAGTCTGTTATGCGTAAAATCATGTACAATGTATTCTTTATAAATTGAAAACATATCTTATGCATTGTGTAAACATAATTTATTTTATTTAAAACATGTGGTTATAAAACAAGTCTGTCTCACTGATGTTAGCCCGAGTAGTCACTTGGTGATAAAGTGACTGCCCTTGTCATGTCCATCAAGTCCACGAGATCCTTATTAAATTGACATGATTTTCCATAGGGTCTTTACATAACTGCGCATACGCGCATCTGCTCGCAGTGAGTTTACAATGGCTTAACCTTCCTTATACAATCTCATTGTGGCACCAGTAACCTCTGCGACCTCTCATAGGTCCGTCAATTGGTTATAACCCTGTATATACATTAAATAACCGGCCCAAAGGCCATATGACTGGCCCACTAGCCATGTAACAATAATCGGCCTTAACGGCCTCACATCACCAATTATACATGCATTAAAAACATTTCATTTCTAAATCAAAGTTTAATCCAAGTAAAACCAAAACCCGGCCATCCCAACCTTAACACTTTCAAACGTTGTTTTTCAAAACATATAATCCACATTCGGCCTTCTCGGCCATTACAAGTATGTATATCACTTAAAATCATAATAGCATACTAAATTATACAAATATCCCGATATCAATATAAACTACATGTAGAACAATTCATTATAACTTCACTTAAGTATTTTAAAACACATGTATATCACACAATTGTACGTATAAATATCACATGCAATTTATTTATTACATATATATGTATAAATCTACTCACTACTTAGAAGAGAGTAGACACTTCCACTACGTATCCTCATGCTCTGATGGTCCTTCACACGAGTTGTCTAAACCTAACACCACGCATATGTATATATATAAATTTTACAATTCCAATTAACTTAACGTATATGCATTGAATAAAATGCTCATGAATTACGACTTAATTCATTTAGTTGACACAAAACACATCACAAGGCTAATCTAACGAGCCATTTAGCTAATTTTCATTAATGAAATCCTACGGCCATTTACATTCCAATTTCCACATTTATGTTTAAGGCCAATAAACCTATCTCAATAACATTCAATGTGTGTGTGTGTATATATATATATATATATATATATCGTCATAACAATACTATTGGTCTTAATTTCCGTACAACTCCATATTCTCGACAAATATCTAACACGTATGTGCTAACAACATAACCTTTCAAGTCCAATTTTCCATTTACAACATAATTCTACTCAATGTATATTTTCAGTAATTATACATATACTTGTTCAATCGATGAATTAACCTACATTTGACATTAAATACTTTATTTATCGCTATAAAACATAATTCTATATTCCCTAAGTGAAATCAAACTTAAATTCGTATGTGAACAGTAAACCCTAATTTCATTTTCATTCCAAATGTTAAAATTGAATGAATTATAGTGTACCAGGCATACCGTTGGCTTGTATAACTGTGTAGAAACTCCAATTTGTCGTTTAAACTCAAATATCCCAACTTGTCTTCGAAACCCTAATTTCGTCAAGCTTCAATTCCATTCTTTTTAATTCAAATTGAGTTCCAAATTGAAGAGCAAGCCATGAGGAGTCATTTTGGGTTTAAAATTTTGATTTTAATTAGAAGGAAAATGAAAAATTGTAAAGAGAAGTGAGAGATGTTATTTTAGAGAGAGAAAATAAATTTAGGGGTTTTTTTAGAGAGAGAACAATGAGAAACTATTTAGAGGGCTTGGTATATATAGAAAATATACAAAAAGATCAAAATACCCTTAAAATCTTTGAATTTTTCACAAAAAAAAAAAAAAAAAAAAAAAAACTCATTTTTCGAGCAAACCAGTCACCTTTCTCAAAAACGATCGATCGAAGTACTACAATAACCCTGTGACAAACTTTTGCTGGTTGACCTTTCTAAAAAACGATCGACCGTATTGCTACAGTAATTATAAACAATAACCATGAACAGTGCTACAGTGCCCCCGAAAACAACTGTTCTGCCAATCGACCGTTTTCAATTTGCTATAATAAACAGTACCCCGGTGAACAGTGCTATGGTGATACAGTAAACAACCATTCTGTAAGTCGACTATTTTTAATTTGCTACAGTGATCAATACGGTAACTCATTTTTCACTGTTTGAAAATTTTGAGATTTAATCCCTGAAATTTTTGCAATTTGGTCCATTTTTTCAGTTTTCGAAAAATACAACTAAATTCATATTAATTATTTCATTAAGCCAATTTAAGTTCTCCTGAGCCTCGTCAATGTATCAAATAAATCTTGAATCATACACTTGTGATACTGAGTGTCATTAAATGACCATTTTACCCCTATATTCGAAGAATAGGGTTTACACCACAGCTTACGAAAGTCTCGGCCACATCTTATGAAGGTCTCAGCCATAGATTATGAAGGTCTCAGACATGCAGCACCAAAGCTTATCTCAGGAATAACAATCCCCAAACAAAGATTTTCGAGATCTCGCTATAGTTACATATTAGTGAAGGATTTACCTATTTCTCATACATCCCCGAATTATTCTATAAAAAGAATTCTTGCCAAATTAAATTTCTTACATAATAAAAATCTTAAAGATACGATACCACCAAATTCGGAAGCCGATGCTTAACCTATGGAATCTCCGTAATTCTCGTATAGTGAGATTCTGGTTACCAGATTTCATAGTATCCTGTCATATCAAAAAAATGATAACATCTATAAAAAGATATCAGTTATAACCAGGTATGACTGCTGAAACTTTGACAAAAAATACTATTATCCTCCTTAAGCTTTCTCTTTCTCCAAAGAAAGTATTTAGAAGTAAAACCCTAACTTAAGTATCGGAAGGTTTTCGTCGAATAACCGGCTTTTTACCTTCATAACTTTTGATTGTAGCTGTAGGTCAAATAGAAAAAAAAGAAAATCGTTGCTGGTGCATTTGGTCTGCAGAAAGGATTTTTGCTACATCAACAATATTATACGTAAATTTAGTCAAGAATAGATTAAAAAAATTTAAAAAGTTTTGCGACAAGACCGAAGATTGTGAATATCTTTCTAAATAATTCAATAAATTTTATAATGAGAAAAGCACTAAAAGGAAATAGATTATTTTTATAACTCTGTAACAAAATTGTGTAGCAAAAAAAAAATAATAGAACATTGTTGGAAATGATTACATCTAAGATGGCATAATTGAATCTTCCAACATCTTGCTGAGAAGATGTTTTACTGCCACATATATCTAAATCGTATTCTTTCTAAATGAGTTACTTCACACCATAAGAGTTATGGACGAGTAAGAGACTTGACGTTATTAATTGCAACCTTGGGGTTAGTAGCCTATGTTCATGATCGGTCCTGCAGATATTGAAAATTGTGATAAAATTTGTATATTATTGTGTCGCCTTATAGTTAAAATGAGTTCAAGACCAATCGTGATGTTTTCCACCATTATGGTGATCTGATTAAAGCCAAATATGAGATCTTGTTTTGCCATTAAGAAATGAGTATTTAAAGAATCAAGTTATGTGTTAAAATAGCAGCTGAACTAAAATTTGTACAACGATTCGTAGTCGATATATACTCTCTAGTTATAGAAAATACGAGATTTATATTATGTGTACTAAGTTGCTAACTTTTTTTTTTTTAAAATGAGAGAATGGACATCAAATAGTAAAATATATATATGCTTTGTTTTGTTTACGCAGAATTTTATAATCGTATGCGAAAAATGAGAGAGTGAACATCAATTAGAAAAGGTATGCTCAATTTTTGTGTTTTGTTTATGTATAATTTTTTGATGTTGAGATTGTTTAGAATTCGACAATTTGTTTCTTAGTTGATTTCACTTATGAATAACAGATCATATATTTTTAGTTATAAATATTTTGAGGAATTGATTAGACAACACAACTAGAGGAAATAAATTATCATTTTTATTAAGATTCAACATAAAATAAAAAAAATTACATACAATTTGAAATTTATGAAATGATAATATAAATTATTGAATTTTGTATTCATTTTTTAAGATTTTTTTTTTATCACACAAAGCTAAAAGGAAAAAAAATTAAGAATTTGAATTATGTAATGAACAATAAATACTTGGGTCCTCAAATGTATTTATTGTATTATTATTTTTTATTTTTATTTTAAAGTGTATGCTGCATTGGGTGGGTCCTCAGCACCAAACTTGGGTGGGTCCGCCTCTAATAATAAAACAAGACCAATATTATATGATATTGTATTATATATCATATAAACTTAAATTTTATAAGCACGTACGTATGCACTCCACAACTTGTGGTGTTTTTGTCCCATAGGGAAAATTAATTAACGTTGTTTTTGTTTTTGTTTTGTTTTTTCAATATTAAGATAGCCTTTATTATTATTATTTCTTTTTAACATATTAATCTAAACCATAAATATATATATATATATATAAGTAATATTTTTATTTATAAAATATTATCAACATATCTAATTGGGTCGGTTCAAAGGAGAGGAAGCGAGACCTTTCTTTGATTGTAAAGAAAGGTAAGCTAGGGATTGGCTCACAACAACAAACAAGTCGCCAAATTTGGAATCTCTCTATATCTTTACTAGTTTGCATATCCTTTTTATTATTATTATATTTTGATTTGTTTTGTTTTGAAAGATTTTATACCATCCAATTAACAACATTTCGTGCAAGCACGACTCAACCCTTTTTTTGTGAATTAGACAAGGTTTTGAGTAACGTATCCTTTATCGTAATAGTAGGAAGCAATTGAATTTTATTAGCCTTCTAAATGAAGTTTAGGTATACATACATACATATATATATATATATATATATATAGTAACAAATATCAGCATCTTTTAATATACAAATTTAGTATGTTTCATTGCTAATTTGAATAAATTAGGGTTGTGAGTGTTTATATGAAAGAAGGCCTCTTTTATAATATATATATATATATATATATATATATAGGCATGTGTTTGTTTTTTACTGACAAGCCAATTTAGTAAAATATTATTATTACCACGATTATATCTATTTTTTCAAATTTCATTAACCAATTAAGTATTACAAATTTTAATAAATCATCTCTCAAATCAGTTTCAACAATCAAAAAGGATAAATATATATTGGTGTAAGACAATAAATAAATAAATAAATAAGATTAAAAAAATTATAAGGACCCCTACTCTTTGTGAAAGTTTGACTAAAAATATATCATAATAATCCGTACAATTAATTAGATATTTATGTGCTATAAATCATACTTGTTACGCTCATATAAAATTAGTGTAGGAATTACTATAACTTTAAAAAATAATTTTTGACATATATATTTATTTAGGTCTTGGGATAATTATAATCCTTACACAAAAAAATATTTATCAAAATTAATGGGTCTATGCCATTAAAGGGTAAGGACACTTAATCAAATGGACAATGTTTTTTATTTATTTATTTATATCAAAACTCAAATCTATACCACACAGTACATCATCAATTAATTACTAGAGTAATTTTTATAAATATATAAAATAAAATAAAAATGCTTTAAGAGAAAGGGATTCAAATTCAAATCTCTACCAACTGTGGGACTTACTTGTGGTATTTTAAAAATAAAATTAATATAATATATATATATATATATTAAATATGTTAGTGTTGAATGCATTTTGAGTTCAATTTATTAACCGTTGCCAAAGATTTAAAATAAAATAAATGCATGTAAAAATTAGTGTTGCAAAAGGTTGAATGATATTACGAGTCCATAAATTGACCCTTGGCCTAATCCTTCAATGAAAATGGGCACTCACCACCACCGTACGGCCGGAGGAAAATCACGCGCCTTCAATCCCACGTGGGCGTGGCAATGGGATGGCTGGGATGGGATGGACCATGAAAAGTGCGTAAATTTTGACGAAACAAACAACAAATATATTTATTTATTATTTTACCAAAATTTATCTCATAATTACGATTATGACTGACTGGCAATGGAGTTTGGAAATGAAAAAATCGAAAAGATAGAAAAGGAAAAGGAAAGAATAACGTTGTTGTGTTGTGTTGTGTCGTGTCGTGTCGTGTCCGGACGACAGACAGGTGATGAGAGTCTTATTCCTCTCGTCTGCAGTTATCCGTTTTCTTTAACTACTTGTATTTCTTAGCAAAGTAAAGCATATACATTGATGTCCACTACTGCCACCTTTCCTTTTTCTTTTTTATTTTCTCTTTTATAATTATAATGATGTTTGTGTGTGTGTGTGTGTGTGTGTATATATATATATTAATAGTGCTCTGCACTGCACTGCACTGCACTGCACTTTTCTGAGAGAGAAAAAAAAAAAAGAAACATCATTCAATTTCAACACCAAGTTTTGTTCATCACTACAAACAAACAACACATAACAGAACAGAGTTTTAATCAAATAAAGAGAAAGATTTCAGTTCTTTAGATTCATTCAATAATGGGATCGTCTTCAGGACAGACCAACAATAGCTACGATCTTTCTTTCAAGATCTTGTTGATCGGTGATTCTGGTGTTGGTAAAAGCAGTCTTCTTGTTAGCTTCATCTCCTCCACTGTAGATGATCTTGCACCCACCATTGGTACTTTCTTTTACTTGTATCTTTTTTTCTTTTCTTCCTATTCGTTTCTTCACATTCTGTTTGGTTTCTCAGAAAATGTTAGCAACAGCAGAGTAAGGTATTTGTTTGATATTTAGTCCCAGTAATTAACCTAGTCTTACTGATTGGACAACGTTTATTGAAACCAGAAAGAATGATGAAATGAAGTATAAGATTTTGCGTATAATTTCTTAGCTTTTAAACAGTGGATTTTGGTGTTGGATCTCCGATAATATTAGATTCTGATGCTTTGATTGTGAGTGTGAGTGTGAACTTGATCCAAATTTCTAATTTTATGGATTATAAATTCTTCTGCCTGTTCTGCATTTTATAATTTATAAATTAATTACTTGATTTGGGATGTCTTCTTCTATGAATATTAAGTTTGGAGATCTTCATCGTGTCCTCATTTCTTATCATACCTAGACGAACCAGCTGATTTTTACATGTTATTTTAATTGATTCATTCAATATTCTTAGTTATAATGTAGAATGATCATGTTATTTTTATTCCCCTGTTTTGTGCAGGTGTGGATTTTAAGATCAAGCTGCTAACAGCGGGTGGAAAAAGATTGAAGCTGACGATTTGGGACACAGGTGAGCAATCACAGTCATCTATTCTTTATTTAGAATCCGAGTACACTACTAAATAGATTTCTGACCTGTTTGGTGTTCCCAACAATATGATTTCCTGTTATTATGTCATTTTCGTCGCCATTTTTTAAAGCTTCGATGATGCTAGAATAGAATCTACTTGATTAAATATAAATGTAAAACTTAGAGAAAATGAGCTCACCAAATAGGCCCCAGCAGTTGCTTCAGTCTAGGTCTATCATTGGATTGAGCTAAGTATCCACAGAAGATTTAATAAGGAAAAAAAAAAGGAGGGGGGGGAGTGTGGTGAAGAAACACAACGTAACCTCACACTTCCTCATTATTTGTTTTCTCATAATGCCTCTTTCATAACGATTGATATCTCTCAGTAATGAATTTTACAATCTATCATTGAGTTCTGAACTTGACTGATAAAGATCATTGTAGATTTCTTGAATGAACTATATAAATGCTTTTTAAACCCCTTTGCCATTTGGAAATTGCATAGTATTGTGATGTTCAAGATAATTTATTGCTTGACAAAATTTAACCTTTGTACCAACTAAGGTTGTTTATCATTTTAATAACATAAGTTATTCTTTGTCATCTCATTGAAGTGTTTAATCTTTAGAATACGCGTTATAATTTATTTTTGGCAATGTGAATGAATCGTGGTTAATTGTAAATCTTTGTTTCTTGCAGCTGGACAGGAGAGATTCAGAACATTAACAAGCTCTTATTATAGAGGTGCTCAAGGAATCATTCTTGGTAGGCCATCAAAAATATATGTTGCATGTCATTTTGCTTAAGCATGAATGAAATGCTATGTTTCCTTGATTTAGTTTGAGTCAATGGTATCAACTTGCAAAATATAATGTTTTGATATCATAATGCAAAAGGTACTTACATGTCTGGTAGCTGTTACTTGCAAGAGAAGTTGGCTTAGATTCTAGGTGACTGCCAAGACAAAAAAATCAGTTTGATTAATTTACAATCTTGTATATTTTACATATATTTTGATAAGTAAATGGAAAGGTAAAGGCGAAGACAAAAAATTCAAACTCCTCTCCTGACGTGACTGAAATGGTTAAGTTGAAATTACATAATGAGTATTTAGAATTACTAGAAGGCATGTACGTCAATAGATAGGTGAAAGGAAATACAAAAGATGACATTGCCATTAGATTACCTAATGCTTGTTGGGCATTCTAGCTTTTCCTTTTCCGAGAAAGGGTGCACGTACAGTGCCTTAAGTAACATTAAATGTCCTTTTTCTTTCCATAGGCAACTTGGGAAACAATGTGCTTTTTGGCTCCTAATTAAAAATAATTGAGGTTTTTCCAAAAACTTTTTGTGCCTTTACCTTTTCTTTTACTTACTCTAATCGTGTAACATAGTTCCATAACTGCATGAACTGATCGTACTTGATCTTTAAGAAATTGAATTGGTTTTAGCTTGCACTTCCTCATAGAACTCTTTGTTCTATTATTTGACATTCATTTACAAAGCAAGCTTCTGTTTTGTTGTCATTGATTGCTATATTAGAGTGATCAATTGTGGCTTTTGCCAGCCAATTGGCCTGAAACTTATCATCAATCATGACTCCAACTATATGTTTCCTGCTATTATTGAATGATTTTTCTTGACTTGTTTCTGATATCATTCTCATTCCCCATCATATATTATTAAAGATATACATGGTTCCTTGTTTTTATTGTAGTTTATGATGTGACAAGGAGAGAAACATTCACAAATTTGTCAGATGTGTGGGCTAAGGAAGTGGATCTTTACTCCACCAATCAGGATTGCATCAAGATGCTTGTTGGAAATAAAGTTGACCGAGTAAGTGTTGTAATCTCTATATTCTTACCTAGATTTGAATCCCAGAATAGAAGATAAGTCTCACATTTTCCACTTTGTACAAGTACATACTGTGTTTACCCATTGTTAATATATATAGTTAGTCAGTTGAAGAATACTGTTAAAGTTGTCTCATTTCTGTAATTTCTTTTACCTGATAATGTTCAGATTAATTATCATGCATATCAAAATCTTGTCAAGTCTAAGTAACAATTTGCAATAGATTATACTCTTATGTTATTTTTTACATTTGAATGTTGTGTGATTTCAGGATTCTGAAAGGGTTGTAAGTAGAGAAGAGGGGGTTGCTCTTGCAAAAGAGCATGGATGTTTGTTTCTTGAATGTAGCGCTAAAACCAGAGAAAATGTGGAACAGTGCTTTGAGGAGCTTGCATTAAAGGTACTGTACTCTTTGAGAAAGCATTTACTAATCTGTCCTGTAAAACATTGGCGATTTGATCCTTTCTTTCCCCCTTTTCTTTCTAAATATTATACGAAATGAAGCAACACTCCCTCCAATTGTAGTGTGAGCGAGATTTCAAGCCCCAAATATCTTGTATCAGTTTGAAGAAGTTTTACCCGTTGTTTCAACTAGTACCCACAGTGATACTATAAACTCAAATTGAACAGAATTAGACGAGTATAATTATATATGGATCCTTTACCAGGTTAACCTGCATTATATCCGCACAAGTGTATACATTTTACATTTATTTGTCGGCTGCCATGTCATGGATCAAGATTAATTAAATGATTATTGTACAGATAATGGAGGTTCCAAGTCTTTTGGAAGAAGGATCAACAGTAGTAAAAAGAAACATTTTAAAGCAGAAACCAGAAAACCAATCGCCTCCTACTGGTGGTTGTTGCTTGTAAGTTGCGGCAATGAATTGCGGAGGAAGGTCTTGATATGAAAGCAAAAGACTTGTGTATCAACAGAAGACACATATACTGCTTTCTCATTAACTTGATTATCAGATAATATTGTATATGTATAATTTCTTCTTTATATATCCTATCAAATCATATTTTAGTGCTGCTGCTGTTTTCATTGAGTTGCCTTGCCATAGTTATGGGAATCCTGGCACTCTGAATAACATGAATTAGATCATATTGTAAATGTTTGCCTTTCTTTAATTTGGTTACTGACCCATGTTAGAAAAACAAAATTGCTTGTATTTTATTTTATTGATGTTATAAGAGTGAGTTTTCCACTTCACGCATGCTCTGAATCGTGTTAGAATGTTATATCCCAACATGTAATATTATATTTTTGTGGTTCATGTTATGATATATTCAATTGTACCATTTAATTCTTCAAATTTATTTATTTATTTTTTGTTTGTGATTGTTAAATCATTTTAATACTGTTATTATTTGAGCTTTTACCTTTAAATTTGAACTTTTACGTTAAATAGTAATCTAACATGAAGTGTTAGGCTTGATTTACTGTTTTGTGTTCGAATTCTCCGAAAAATTAAATATTACAACTTAATCATAATATAATTCACGTGAATAAGTTCATTAAATAAAATTGAACTTTCATGGAAGGAGAAATGTTAAAATATTTAAATACTATTATTTAAAATTTTACCTTTAAACATAAATTTTTAGAATAAGGTGTAATTCAACAACAATTTTCAAGTTTTTCTTTGCCTATAAGCTCAAGCTCTTCAATATATGATAATTCAACAATTTTTTAAGTAATTTTCAAGATTTTGTTACATATTTTAAGTTTTCGTTACATTTTGTAAAAAATTTAACCCTAACACATAAATTGAGAAATGTAATTAAAAAAAAAAAGTTTGAAATTCAATGAAAAAGTTGAAAATTTCAATTGATATTTGAATATATGGTAGGCTTACTCAGTTTTGTGACCATCCAATATTATAATTTCATTAATTGGAAAAAAAAAGTGAGTTGAGAATTTGTCAGTATAATTGAATGTATAGCAATTCTTGTTATACATGATGAATATGATGGTGACTTGCAGAGGGGTGCAATGATTCACCAAGAAAAAAAATGTTCAAAAGGATACAATTGTTTAAGAGAAAAGATACAAACAATTATGTCCATATGAAACCATACACCCACCCATAAATTGTTATCATGTAGTCTATAAATAGACAAGGAGATGCGGTAAAGAAAGTACAAAAAAAAAAAAAAAAGGCTTGTAAAGGCTTAGTGTTTTTAGAGAGAAAAACTATACATTTGTTGTTCAATTGTTAAGAATACATTCTGGTTTCGAGTTTTGGCATCTCTGTGTGTACCCACTAGTTTCACAACAGTATAATCAAAATTCAACAATGGTATCAGAGCTAGGTTTTGCAGAAATGGTGTCCAAATTGGCCGAATTTTTTTCATTAATTTGATCGTTATTTTTCAAGTTTCTTGATTTAAAAGTGTTCTACTTATCAAAAAGAGACCAGAATAGCCGAAATTCGACATAAAAAACGATCAAAAAATGTGAAAACCAGAAGACCTTTCGGTACGTTCACAACACGTGCCCAATGGTTGAAGATGCGTGAAGCCAATGCGCAAAACGTGTGCAACACACATGCCAAACCCAATCCGGTTCTAACCAGACCCGATCCAACCCCGACCCAACCCGGTCCTACCTAGACCCAATCAGGTTTGACCCGACAACCCGGTTCATACAAAAATTCAATCCAACCAAATCGGTGGACTTGACCCATTTTTAGTTCGGTTGAATTGGCAGTACTTCACAAACCGGTTTTAGGGCTCAAACCAACTCCGATCGAGCAAAATTTGGTATCCCAAGGTTTATCAACATGCCGAATTGATCTGTGCCTCAAATTTTGAATTTGAGCACTCAAAATTTAGAGATCTTTGAAAGTATATGGAGAAATAATATAAAAACACCTACTTTGCACTACCTTAGTTTACCAACACATCGAAGAAAAATTAGTTTTACTATTCTTGACTTGTATGTAAGAGAAATAAGTGCTGCAAGACAAATTCGATGATCGAGACCACTTCGACTCACAAGAACATTGAAATATTCAGAGACCTTATATACGAGACAATTATTCAAAGACAATAGGATTATTCAAACTTCTGAGCAAAGGAACGTGAAGAATCCTAAGAAGTCATATTTATGGTTACATCTGAACGAGTATAAGATTAGGTTATTGAAACCTAATTAACAGTGAGTTGAAATTTATACAGTTTTATTTATTGTGCTATTGTTTTACATTATGGCTAGTAAAATTAATTCAGATTTAGTTAATATAGAAAGATTAAATAATATGAATTATAGTATATGGAAAAGAAGAATTTCATATTTAATGACACATGAAAAAATATTGTATGTTAGTAGGAAAGAAAAACTCACAAAAAATACAGCCTTAAATAAGTGGGAGGAAGATAATGAATTAGGTAAGGCAACAATTCTTAGTAACATGCAAGATGATTTTATTCCTTTATATGAGGGCTATGATACTGTTAAGAAAATTATAGATATATTAGATAGTAAGTGTGGACCGAAATCTGATACATATATTCAATTAAAGTTAGTATAATTCAATAATCTTCGTATGAATGAAAATGAAAGTATAGGAGATCATATCATTAAGACAGAATTGTTTGCTAAAGATATATCAAATGCTGGTCATGAAATTTATGATAAAATGCAAATTTCAATTCTTCTCAATAAACTGCCAAGGATATGGGATCATGTTGTGACCATAATAACATATTGGCAAAATGAATTGTCTATGACTATCTTGTTGTAATATTGGCAATTGAAGAGGTCGAAATGAATAGAAGAAAAGAGGAGAATCGCTCTAACAATCTTCTCTTGAAAGAAAGTTCTCAAAATAACAAAAGTAAGCACAATGAGAAGAATACAAACTAAATAAGGGACCATGGAAGCCTGGACCGAAAAATAAAAAAAAACACAAGAAAAATAGGTGTTTTATATATGGGGATACTGATCATTTCAAAGACAAGTGTCCAAAACGTAAAAATAAAAAGATAGAGAAGAAAGAAATTGTTTTGAGTGTTTTTAAGGCACTAATTGCTAAATCTCAAAATCAATGGTGAATGGATTCTGGTGCTACTAGACATGTGAGTAAGGACAAAAGTCAATTTGTCAACTTTGAGAAAAAAGTACTAAGGAAACATCGGTTATACATGGGTAATAATATCTATGTTAATGCTCAAGGCATAAGAGATAGTAAAATCTAATCTGCGAATGCCACCATAATATTGAAAAATGTGTTGTATACTTCATCAATGAGAAGAAATTTGATCTCTGTGTCTATTCTAGATAAAAAAAAAAGTTTGAAATTAGATTTAAGTTTGGGTTTGTGACCATAGAATCAAATAGTCTTGTACTTCTAAGGAGTAAAAGAATTGATGATATGTACTCATTTGGATTTATAATAAATAAAACTTTCTTTTCTGATTATGTCTGCGTTAGATTTAAATAATGTTTTACTTTGGCATTTTAGATTAGGTCACATAAATACAAATAAAATACTTAGAATGAGCAATAAAGAAATGCTTCCTCAAGTAGATTTAAATAAATTTGACACATGTAAATCATGTGTTAAAGGTAAAATGACGAGAAAACCTTTCTCGAATCATTGGAAATCATCAGATTTACTTGAAATAGTACATTTAGATTTATGTGAACTTATAAAGACAAAAATATATAGAGATATGGAATATTTCATCACTTTTATTAATGATTATTGTAGATATTGATATGTGTATTTTCTAATGCGTAAATCAGAGGCTTTAAAAAAATTCAAAGAATATAAAAAAGAAGTAGAAACACAATTGAGTCGCTCGATCAAAGTATTAAATAGTGATCAAGGTGGTAAATATAAAGCTGTAACATTTGAAATCTGGAAATGTTACCGACAAGTGATAAAACCCACTATCATCTTAAGCCTTACACGTACGATCTGAATGCCAATAAAAAACATGATTATATCTTATAACACATAACCATACAGTTTAAAGGGCGATATGCCTCCACTAATACTATATATAACTTAAATGCTTACATCACGTTATACAATGAATTAAATATACAAATGAATAATCATGCTTATAAATACAATATTTGATGTCAAACTAGACATCCTATAACTCAATGAATGTTATAGTATTATGCATGGCTTGAACCCAACCACCCTGGTGATTACAATGTGGACCCTTTCCTCAGCTCGTGTCTTCGTATTGCTAAATTGATTTACTAGACATAAGTTCTTACAAAGCTAAAAATTATGCAAGAGGGTGAGTTTAAAGAGACTCAACGAGTAAATATAAATATTATAAAATATTACAATTAGAGAATTAAATTTTCTTTTATAAATGAACTATTCTCTAATATATAATCGAAATCATACTTAAAACTTATTGTAATCAAATCACTATTAAACTGTAAGATTATGAAATTAAAATTAATCTCACATATAATACTTCCTGCTGTGACAAAATCTAACCTCGACTATATCCATGCTCTTAGAAAGTTTCTCTGGTATTTATTCAGCTCAGGTATTTGTATAATTCTAGTATATATGGGTGTTACGTATCGTCGTTTCCCTAGATACTCCTCTATATTCCAATACCTCATCGACATTCTAAGAAACAATTTTAATAGTAATAACAATAACAAGGCTCATAAGGCTATAACACTATTGTTCATAAACTCTATAAAGCAATAGTCACGAAAAGTATAAAACTTTACTTGTAATTTCAAGCGTATGCATTTCAAGTATTAACACCGACCATATCAGAGAACAATACTAAATTTTTGCTTTGGTTTCATGAAATGCATAAATTATATATATATATATATATAAGGCGATTTTCAATCTAAATATCTTTTTTTTCATTTATCATGGCCAAAACCACCACATGTAATCCCATAATATTTGACATGTCCTTGACATTACCGAAACAACTTCCCGACCACAAGAGTCATAAGTTTTTATTTAGCCTTAACCAAAGTAATTTAGAAAATTTGATTGAGTTTTGTACTTCATATTCTTTCTCGAATAACAAAACTCAATTCACAACTTATGGGTTCATAATACAACATCGTACGGAATTCAAAGCACATTAAAACTCAACTCAATTCACTACATCTTCGATTAACTGTTTTTATAACCATGGTAAATATGAATCCTATGTAGTGATATCCAACGTAACTTAAAGGAATTTAGCAAACTTCCAACATATTTAGGGCTCAAATCACAACTTGTACTTTTACAATGTTGCAATATATAATTGACATTCCAAAAGACATGCCACATATCCAACATAAATGTCATTTTATAAAACAACAATTAACAAAATTTTCAAGAATTAAATCAAATTATTTATCATAAACATTCCATCACTGAGTTCAAATGACTATTCGAAACCATAACCCTTTACTCACCTATAAGCCTCAATATCCACCATAGGCTACACGCTCTAATCACAAAATATCAAATTTATACGATATGTCATACATTTATACATTTTACTGAATCAATGTCGCATCACCATTTTATCAATCTTGTAAACAAAGCATGTAAATACATATCAATGCCCCAAGGGCTATATCTATACATTTAACACCTTAAAATCTTTGTGAAATATTCGTAAAACAAGGCACTAAACACTCTCAATTATTTTCATGCAAACTCGGCCTACCAAAAATCGTAACTTGTTTAATCTTCGCCGAGATTTACACTCAATTCAACACACACACACACACACACACACACACACATATATATATATATATCTCAATGCTCTTATCAATTTTAAAGGGTTCCTTAAAATCAAGTAATATAAGTTTGGAATCATTGTAAGGCAGGGTTAGTCCACTCACCTGTTGGAACTCAACCAAGTTATACCAAAGTGCTTCAGTGGCGCTCCGATCGGCGATTGTAATACACGACTTATGTTAGGTTTCATGATCATTGTTGGATGAATAAATAAATAAGTGTATGTACACTCTACCACACTTTACGAATTCGAATTTCGGATCCGATTACTCAAGTTATGAACTTCTAAATGACGTTTCTGCACAGCGAGTAATTTTAAACTCGCATTATACTAAATCAACAACATATCCCAACCTAAGTTTCTGATGGTACACTCTATTATGTGTCTAGTTTCCACTACACTTTACAGATTCACATTTTGAATCCGATCGCTCAAGTTATATCTATTTTTCACCGGGTGACTCAACGAGACAAGATGCAAAACATTGCAGAACAACCTCATTTTCTAAATTTTCTGGGCATTCATCGCTAAGGGCCTTGACCTAGTTTTAGTTATATTGTTCCTCTATGTGTCTAGTTTATTATGGTTTTTACAACTCGTCAATCCGAGGCCCAGAACTCACTCATATCCTATTTTTTTGAACCCTGTCAGAAAATTTCTAGCGATTGACATTCGCGCATTTCACTCGTGATCTCACTGTCCTATGCTTCGCTCATGTCCGCCACCACATATCATGTAAATACACTTCAAATCTACATTTTACATGCCTTATAATAGCCACCATACTTGCCAACTAAATGAACCATGCCTTATTTACCATTTTATTGCCATAAATCAATAATAACATGTATATGTTACATGCCATCCATACACAATCATAGTATATGTATTAAAACCACAACCAAACACATACATTCTCACATGAATCATCCTTCACTTGATCAATAGCCTCTTTCGTTTCACCGACTTGATTTAGACTCGCAAGAGCGCCAATTTTTATGGCATAAACTGAACCATTATGTCCGTTGGCATTTCTATTTCCTATTTAGGAATTTTATCGAATATGTGATACATCCCATAATATATCTAACTAATCACAGCATTTGTGTCTTTCAAGCACCCAACAACTCATTATATTCACCATTCCACATAAATTAAATACAAATACAAATCCAGAAATTTAAAATCAAAACAAGATTTCAACAACACAATCGCATGAATAATTTACGTAAGACACAATTTATGATTCTAAAATTTTAACAAACACATATACACTCACCTGTCTTACTGAAAACCACTATCATCTTCTTCCCTTTGTTGTTTTGCTTCTTCTTTCTTTCTTTGCCTCTCTTCTCGTTCAAAAACCAAAACCCTTTTCACCCGGCCAAGACCAAGGCTATTTCCTCTTGATTTCGGCTAACCCTCTTTCCCTTTCTCTCTTATTCTACGAGTCTGGTGCTCTAACATGGTTGTTCGCCTCTTTTTTCTACTCTTTCTCTTTCAATTTTCTTTTTGCTAAGTCAAAGAATGAAAACACAAAATAAATCAAATAAAGAAATGGGTGACTTACACAGGTTGCTCTCTTCCTCCCCCATTTTTGGTTCATCTATCATGCTATTTCATCTCTTTCTGGTTTTTTTTTTGCTCATTTCTGAACGATTCGACCAGAACCCAGTCGACATCAGCGGAGGCGCGACACACAAGATGGCTTCTCGGGCGTGCTTCAGCTAGCTTAACCAAGAGAGGAGCCATTATCGTCACACGACAACTGTGGAAAGGCTCACCTAAAAACCAAAGACATGGATGTATATGCATTTTAAAATTTTAAACTTTTTAAACAAGATGATCAACAGATAAAAGTACACATACCTTTAGTGTTGATCTCTGAAACAAGCTACTCGTTAGCTTAAGAACGTGTCACACACACATTAGATTAATAGTGATGGGTTCCAGTTACCCAGATTCGTTTGGAAACTTAGAACAAGTCTTCTAGATCTAGAAAGCTTCTAGTTCTTGTGGAAGAAAAGGAAACCTATGAAAACATTTCCATCCTTTCCTCTTCTTCCTTTCTCTCTCTATTCTTCTCTTTCTTCCCCTTTTGATTTCATTCATAACAAAAACCTTACACCCATTCACCAATGGAAGTTCGGCAGAGAGGGGAGAAGAAGAAGAAGCACTCTCGGTTCTGTCTTGGGGAAGATTACGTAGTATTCCAATGTTTGTATATTTGCTACAAGGGAAGTGAAGTGACTAAAGCATTTTATGCTTAACACTTGAGTGTTTTCCCTGCATTAGCTATTCTTACACCCGTGACTTGCCCACTTGCCTTTTCATTTCATTAAATGAACCAAAGTCATTCACTTGCCCACTTGATGTATTTATAATATATATTAATCCAATTAATATATATATATATATATATATACAAAAGCAAGAGAGAGAGAGAGTGTGTGTGTGTGTGTGTGTGTGTGTGAGTATATTATTTTATTTATACAATATAAATAAAATATAATGATTATATTTTAATATTATATCATATATAATTAAATATAATCATTACTTATAATGTTTGACTTTCAAATATTAATTGTAAAAAGACATTTGGCAACATCACATAGTACCCTTTGTCAAACAATGATCAATTGATCAAATAATAATTATATAATCATTAATAAATAAACAATTTATTTATTAATATCTTTACGACAAAATATATTTTCTTTACTTTTATATTTTCGTAAATCTTATTTACGCATCCGGATTAGTACCGAAATATTTCTTATGCATACGTATGCTAGCACATCTCAGCCAAGAAATTAATTCTTTATAATAAAAAATTAAATTGACATCCGATCAAGTATCGTAATAATATTATTAACTAATTTAATAAATATTGTACATAGCAATAACCATCATCATCAAGTAATCGATATATGTATGACTGCTTAGATCCACTGTGAGCTGGACATGAGCGGATACGAATCTTTTCGCATTACTTCGATACAACTCCTTATATCTGATGTTTCCAATGATCATGAGCAACCTCTAGCAAGATGCCAAGACTCCTAGATACTAATGAATCCATATAGTCGTATGTGCATGTAATAAAATCCCTCTGCTGTCAACTCCCGATCGAATACTGGTCATAGATAGTCAAACCCCTAACTCAATTCGTGTATCTGAAAACACATTTTTGGAAACACGTCCTCTAGCTAAAGATTTCATTCCCATGTATGACATTCCCGCCTAGGATCTCAAGCTCCAAATATCTGAGCTAGCAGATTTCATATTGGTCATCACTTGTTCTCATACACCAAAAACACATTGCTAGTAAGCTTCTTTCACCAAGCGTGGCTAGACCGGTGCGATATACACAAGTGAACAATATGCCTCAATGTAGATGGCAGTCGTGACACCTTAAGTTAAAGACTAGTGGTACACTGTACGGTTGTGTGACGTATCATTGACTGTGGATAATCACACATGTGATTTGTCACATTTAGTCACGTTCAGTAACACGTTTTCCAACGCATCACCCATGTTTATGCTCTTGTGACATGAGACTCATTACCTAACTATTAGCATCCAATACTAATCCTTGGTAGCATCAAACATATTAGTAATGTAATGTCATAGTTCCATATGACATTACCTTAACCGGAAACTGATTCGGATGTATTCAAATCAAAACTCTGTACTCATATCTACAACTCCTTGTAGATAGAGTCATAACATCATAATGCATCACGGGATCTCATTCTGCATTATTTATTTATTAAAGCAACTGTAAATAGAAAATGATATAAATGTCATTTTATCAATCGTAAACAATTTACAATTAATTACATAAATACATTTATATACAAGAATGATATCCCTGAACCATATGACAAGATTAGCTATATGGTATATCTCCAACAATTTCTCTCATGTCTATTTCTTCCTTCTCATTTCTCCTCTCCACATTTTTCTCTTCTTCTCATAAGCATTTTCCCCATCCTTCTCTTCTTTTCTTTTTGAAAAACAAAGGAAAATATATCCCAAGTAAAATAAAGCTTTTCCTCTTTTAAAATAGAAAATAGGCAATTAAAATAAACCAAATTAATTAATTAATTTACTTGGTTGTTTACTCACCACATGTCACTCATTTAGCTTCATTCTTGATTTTTTTTTCTTTTAAACCCAAGATTATAATGTAATTACCTTATAATAATCTAGTAAATGAACTTAATCCTTTTAGTCCATTTGTTATTATTATTATTTAAAAAATTAATCATTTTTCAAATTATTTGTCTTTTAAATATTGAAAAAAATTTATCCCTGTCACCAAAATTTTATGTAACTATTACTATTTGATGATTTATGCAAAGTAAGTGCTATAAGACGTATTTATACAATGACATATAGTCCACAACAAAATAGGATAATAGAAAGAAGAAATCAAACTCTATTAGATATGATAAGATCGATGATGTCTTACTCATAATGTCTTAATATTTTTAGGGAGAATCATTATCTTCAGCAGTATATATATTAAATAGAGTTCACACAAAAGCTAAATTATTAACTTTATATGAAATATGGATGGGAACCAAATCAGACTTATTAAAATAAAAGGTTTGGGGATGCAAAGTCCTTGTTTTTATTCGTAAACCTTTAAGGAATAAAATTAATGCTAAAACATGACAACTTCATTGGTTATGTTAAAAATAGAAGTAGTTATAGGTTTATTATTCAGACAAGGGTCTTATAGAAAGTAAAGATGCTGTGTTTATGGAAACTACGAACACAGTTATTTCTAAAAAGTAACTTGAGCTGCTCAACGAAAATGAGATCCCTACCACTTCATTACAACTTATCAATAATTTTAATAGAAGATTGAAGGATATTGTTGATCTCATAACTTTCGTACAATCTTGTGAAGATGTGCAAGTTAGTGTGAGAAAAATGAAAAGAAAACTTCCTCAGTGGTAAAAAGATTATTATGTCTTTACCATTGATGAAGAAAATCAACTAAATGATAATACCAAAACTTATAGCGATGTTATGAGACAATTTGATTCCAAGGAATGGCAATTAGCTATAGAAGATGAATTAGAATCTATTGAGAAAAATAAAGTTTGGGAATTAATTGATTTACCTAAAGAAAGAAAGCTCATTGTTTATAAATGGGTACTAAAAAAAAGTTAAAAGCTGATGGAAGTCTAAATATATATAAAGCTAAATTAGTAGCTAAAAGTTATACTCAGAAGCCTGAGATAGATTTGTTGATACTTATTCACCAATTGCTAAATTCATATCCATTCGAATTATCATGGCAATTATTACTATATTAGATTTTGAATTACATCAATTAGATGTGAAGACAGTATTTTTAAATGGTAAATTAAAGAAAGACATTTATATGTCACAACCAAAGGGTTTTCTGGTTAAAAAACATGAAAACAAAGTTTATAAATTAAAGAAGTCTTTGTATGGACTTAAACAGTCATCTAGACAATGGTATTTAAAATTTCATCAAGTAATTCTGAATTTGGGTTACAAAATGAATCCTTTGGTTCACTGTGTTTATAGTTGGCAATGCCAAGACAAAATATATATACTCTCACTATATGTGAATGATATTTAATTGTCCACTAATTGCATAAATATAATTAATTAAATAAAGTCATATCTTGGTATAAAATTCAATATGAAAGACATGGGTGAAGTATCTTATGTTCTGAGAATTAAAATTACTAGAGATAGAAAGTCAAAAATGTTATATTTAAATCAAGAGAATTATCTAGAGAAAATATTTAAACAGTTGAATATGAAAAATTGTAAATCGATTAGCTAGTAGACCCACGTGCAAGTCAACTATTTTGAAAAGATTTATGTCCACAAAATAAAATCGAATTAGAAGAAATAAAAAAAGTACCTTATGCACAGGTTATTAGGAGTCTAATGTATGCAATAACTAGTACAAGGCTGGACATATCACGTGCAGTAAGAGTGGTAAATAAATATCAATCAAATCTAGGAAAAGAACATTGACAAGCAATTAAAATGATCATAAGATATCTAAAAGAAATCAAAGGTATAAAATTCTATTTTGGTTTACATGATTTAAAACTTGTTGGATATTGTGATACAAATTTTGCAGGAGATGGATGATAGAAAATTAACAAGTGGCAATGTGTTTCTATATGGTAGAACAACAGTTTCTTAATTAAGTAAGAAACAAGGTTGTGTTGCGAAATCCACTATGGAGGCAGAATATATCTCATGTAGTACAGTGGTAAGTACAGTTATATGGGCTAAAAGGTTTATTGATAATTTGCAATTATATTTATCTAAATTGTAGATATATTTTGTGATAATAAGTCTGTCATCTATTTGATTAAAAGTGGAGAAAATAGCTCTAAGGGTAAACGCTAGAGTTGCACATTTGGGGAAATAGGGTAGGGTTAGATTCCCCCATCTCCATCCCCACTTCCCCTAACCTTAATTTCCCATTTTTCCATTTCCCCATTTTTCTTGTTTTTTTTATTTATATATTTTACTAAAAATTTTAAATAAATATAATATTTTATTATAAATATAATATAATTAAATTTTTAAATAAAAAAATTAAAAACAAATTTTTTTGGAGTAAATAGGGTTTTTTAGGGGAAATAAAAATGGGGTGAGGTCCCTCCATCCCCATCCCCATTTCAATTTAGGGATAAAAATCATCCCTACCCTATTTCCCCATTTTCCCCCAAAATTTTCCCCCAAATGGGGATAGGGGAGTGGGGAAATGGGGCTTTGGAAAAAATGTGCAATCCTAGTAAACACATTAATATCAGTTATCACTATATTCAAGATATAGTAAAGAGTAGTGAAATTAAAGTTGACTATGTTCCCTCTGAAGAGATGGTAGCCGATCCTATGATAAATGGATTGTCTCTAGAGAAGTTCAAAAAGCATGTAACTACTATAGGTTTAAGAATCATCTAAATGTGTAGTAAACATACAGAAAGCATATATCATTTGTTAAGTATCAAGGACACTTGAGAAAACTATGATACATCTCTATCTGATTCATTGTGAATATTAATCAAAGAAAAGATAGAGAACATTATAGCGAGGTTAACAAAGGTTATAATAAATCATCTTCGATATAAAAGTTAGTATAAAAATATCAAGATAAATTTATGTAACACCAGACACTTAGTGTGTAAATCGCCATGAAAATTAAGTACGAACATAATTTTTCTTAGTTTCGGTTGTGGCATCATTTTACTTGTGTAAAATGTGTATACCATAATTTTATAGTTTAGCTATTGATGATATCATGAGAGAAATTGATGATATCAAACATTAATACATATGATATGTTTTTGATAATGCCTAAATTAAATAGGTCTCAAATATGTATCAAAATCTTGTGTAAATATGCTTGAATTTATTCCTTAACAAATCTATGTTCAAGTATATTAAAAAGCCTGCAGATCGATACTCAAAGACCAACAGATCGATATGCAAGTAAACGGATCGATACAAGTTCAATAACATATCGATACATCAAGAATGATTGATACAAAGAAATAAGGATATCGATATTTACTGAGACAGTAGCTTCTGATGAAATCACCAATGCAACTAGATCGATACTCGAAGATCAACCGATCGATACATAAAAATTTCATAGAGTTGCAAAATAATTACAAAGGCAACTAGATTGATACATGGAGATCAACAAATCGATAAATGAAAATTCCAAAGAGTTGCAAAATAATTACAGAGGCAACTATATCGATACATGGAGATTAACAGATCGATACATGGAAGTTCCAAAGAGTTGCAAAAGAATTATGAAGCAGACCAGATCGATACTCAATATTAGAAGATCGATACACTGAAACCTAAAGACAACTCCAGTACAAACAAATCGATACTTGGAGAAGTGAAGATTGATACTCGGAATGTAAATCATACTATTCACTTAAAAATATTTATATATGAAGAAACGGATTGATACTCTCTCTACTTTTAAATCTCAACTGTAACTTCTGCAGTATTAATGGCGAACATTAAATGCACCAAATCAAGCCGTTGGACAACTATTGATTCACAAAAAGGATAGATATAAATAGAAGATACACAGTGAAATCAAGAAAAACTTTTACTTGCTAATATCAATAAGAAATCTTTGAACAGCATTGATATACAAAAACAGTGAACTTTCTCTCTTTACTGAAAACCTTTCAAATCTTGTGTGAGAGAAATTTTCTTGTGAGAGCTTATTGAAATATTTACTTTAGTGTGAGAGCAAAAATCAAAAACTTATTTGTAATTTGGTTTTGGGTAATTCTTCACCCGTACTAAAGAAGATTTCAGTGGTTATTATTCATACATATAAAAGAGTGTAAGGTTTCCCTTCACCTTAAAAGGAGTGTACTAGGCTACTCTTGTTCCGTCAAAACAAGGAATTACTAGAACCTCGGTGAAAGTTTTTTGCATCCAAGATAGTTGACGTAGGCCAAGATTTGCCGAACTACTATAAAACTATGTTTGTATCTCTCTCTTATTACTGTTTCATTACTGCACTGCATTGCATACGTTTTCATTTACAAAATTTTAAAAACCCAATTCAACCCCCTCTTGGGTGTTGTCAACTGGGCCAACACTTGTTTAGAGGCATCACTATATACAACATACCCATCTCCCGGTGTAGGGAGTGTTAAAATCAGAGCAGAGGTGAGTCGATCATTCAATGCTTAAAAACTCTACTCACATTACTTATCCCACATAAACTTCGTTTCTTTTCATGTTAATTATGTCAACAAGGCAACTAATAAAAAGAAACCTTTCACAAACCTACAAAAGTAACCTGCCAATCTCAGAAAACATCTAATCTCTGTAACATTCTTTGGCTTTTCCCATTAAACTATTGCTTTAATCTTATGGGAATCAACAAAAATTCCTTCCTTTGAGATCACATGTCTCAAGAATACTACCTCTCGTAGCCAGAATTCACATTTTGAAAACTTGGCATAGAATCCCCTTCCTCTCAGAGTCTGTAATATAATCCTCAGGTGCTGGACATGTTCTTTCTTGGTTCTTGAATATACCAATATGTTATCTATGAAAATAATTACAAACTTGTAAAGGTAGAGGTGAAATACTCTATTCATGAGATCCATGAATGCAGTTGGGGCATTAGTTAACCCAAACGGCATTACAAGGAACTCATAATGCCTATAACGAGTTTAAACAACTGTCTTGGGTACATCACTCTCTCAAATTTGCAATTAATAATAACCCGACCTTAAATCAATCTTTAAAAATATACCAGCACCCTATAACTAATCAAATAGATCGTCGATCATCAGCAATGGTTATTTGTTCTTGATGATGATCCGATTCAACTGTCGATAATCTATACATAATTGTAGGGTTCCATCATTCTTTTTAACAAACAAAACTGGTGAACCCTAAGATGACATACTTGGTCGAATAAATCCCTAATCAACTAAATCTTGAAGCTACACCTTTAATTCCTTAAGTTCAACAAGTGTCATGCGATATAAGGGTATTGATATAGGTGTAGTATTTGGCACTAACTCGATACTGAAGTCAAATTCTCAGTCTAGTGGTAATCTTGGCAAGTCATCTGGAAAGACATCTAGAAATTCTCATACTACTGGCACTTGTTCTATTAAATACCCTGAAATCGATGTATCAATTACATATGCCAAAAATGTTTGACAGTCGTTCCTTATTAGTCTCTAAGCTTCCATTGCCAATATAACACATGTGGGAAGCACATTACGCTCTCCCATCATCACTAATTTTGGTTCACCCGACTTCCTAAACACAACTTGTTTAGTGAAATAATCTACTGAAGCTCGATGCTGAGATAACCAATCCATTCCCAGAATGGCATCAAAATCTTGCATTCTTAGAGGAATTAAATCGGCTTCCAATTCTACCCCATTTACAATAACAGGACATTATCTAAATACCGTCTTTCTTAACAATTTCTGCCCCAAAGGGGTGTGGACTATCAATTCTGGATCTAGGGTCGATAACTCTCTATCGGCATGAGATGCAAATGTATGACTAATAAATGATCTGTTGGACCCCGGATCAATGAGGATGTATACATCTTGGTTAAATACGATTACAATACCTGTCACCACTTCCAGATTAATCTAGGCATGTTCTTGATTTAGGGCAAACACACGAGTCTACACTATGCCTTGATTCCTCTGTGAACCTAACGGTGCTATGGAAGAACTACCCACTCCTGACCTTCTGCTAGCTGAAACTGTAAGTTGACCCATTGGCTGTTGATGTGACGGGTAGTCAGGATTCTGGTTGGCAAGATTCTGACTAGCTGCAGCTTGACTGCCAATTCCCATTTGAACTAAACTGGTACAATATTTCTTTACGTGCCCTAGCCGCACACAGTGAAAACACATCTGGGGCATTCTACATGAACCACTATGGTAATTCTTGCAGTTCTTACATCTATCATTTGCCTACCTCTGACTAAAACTCTACGCTGATCCTTGAGCTGATGATGCAAACTGATATGGCTTTTGACCTAGTGAGAAAAATGGAGGATTACTGGCAGGACTAGTAGCTGAGGAACTACTAAAAAAGCCACTACTCTGACTCTTTTTGGACGACTGCCCCACCTGTATACTAAGATCCTTCCTCTTCTAGAACATGCCTCGAGACTTCCTTTCCCTCATTAGCTTCTCTGCCTTTAAAGCTAACTAAATCATCTCCTTTTAACTCTGATTTCCAGTCAACGACATCTTTTCTCTAATTTCAAAGTTTAACCTTTCTTCGAACTTGACACATAAACTATCTTCGTTGGCAAATTCTTGTATAAATTCCACCAACTCCCTTAATTGAGTTTCATATTATGTCACTGTGTTTCCCATTTGTTTCAGCCTTAGAAACTCTTGCTTCTTCTAATTACAATGAAAAGGGTTCTAATATTGATCTTTAAATTCCTACTTGAACTCAAAACAAGTCAAAGGTGATGTCGACCTTGCCTGAATATTTTCCTACCATGTAGCCACACTATCTTCTAATAACTGTGTAGCTAACTTTAATTTAACATTATCCTCTAATCTCATATCCTCCAAGTTCTTATTCACCTTCTTTAACCACATGTTGGCTACTATCACATCTGTTGTACCACCAAATGGTACACTCTCAAGTTGTCTAATTTTCTTTATAAGCTTAGAGAGTTTTGGACCTGATCTAGATGGCTCAGCTGCTATTGGAGTTATAGCAGTCCCTGGATACGGGTAGGGATAAGGGTATGGATAGGGATACGGTGTCGGCCCTGGTGGTCCTTGTGTTTGAAAAGATCCTTGTGTGTTCCAATATGCCATAAAGGTTGCTCAATCCTCTGAGGTCATCAAAGGAGACATTCCAGCTCCTAATTACAGATATTGAGGAGGAGACACTAGCGATTCCTCTATTTTAGGGGGTGGTACAAATGATAAAACATCTTGTTCCGAATAGGGGTCAATCTTTCTTCGTGGTCTACCCCTTCCTCTACTAGATTGTGGCGGCATTATTTGCTACAAAAGAATTCACAAGATTACAACCTATGCACATTGGTGGTGATTAATCCTCAAGACTCAACTCACTCATTATCTATTGGGATGTTTTTTTTTTTTCAAAATTCAATTAACATTAGATAAAATAGTTTCAAAATAGTTTTAAACATATTTCCCTAAAATATTTTTCAAAACCAGGCTTTGATATCTATTTAATTGTCACACCCCCGTCTATAAGGTTCACGAGTGACAACCGCCACAGACCCTCGAAACACATTCTCAACCTCTAAACATGTCTCTCAAACCTGTAAAGCTGCTTGGGTACCTGTCCCTGTATGATTATTTACATAAACTTGTCTTTTCGAGACATTTTTAAATCATTTCTCAAATAATAGTATATTTAATTTAAAATACATATAAGGTAGATAATCAAATTACATTCTTTTCTTTCTATATTTAATTACAAATATAATTTATCAAAACATACCCAGTAAACTATAATAAACAAATAGGTGAGTTGAGGATAAAAATAACACCTGAAGGCGTTACACCCTTAATTGATCACCACTACTCGTACAATGCACTTTTCTATTCTCAATCTCCTAAAACTTGAATGTGATAAGATGAGTATATGAGGATATACTCCGTGAGTGGATAAAAATATATTTTTAAGAAAAATTATTATAAATGCACTTAAAATAATTTTTATTCCAACAAAACCATAGCCTTTTATTCAAAATTAACGGGCTGGCTCCCTTTCTCGGTGATTACCTTAGCTGTGGTAATCCCAATACAGTCAGTGGGTTTTATGCACAGAAAACAATGCTCATTTAAATAAAATAATTTTTTTTAAGATAAAGAATGCATAATACTTTTTAAAACATGCCCACCACTGACATTGACCTCAAGTAGTCACGTGATGATACTCATGACTATCCTCAACAATCCTGCAGATATGTAACCCATAACAACCTCCCATATAAGTACCCCACCTACGGTGCACTCACCTAGGCAACTTCTCATAGGTCCGTCCCTTAGCTACTTCCCTGTAACTACAGTCACATGAAATCCTAGCCCTCCCAACTATATTACTAATATAAAGCCACAATCAAATCCATGTACATAAACATTTATAATTCTTTCATTTTCAACATCAATATAAAACATGCATTTTCAATATCAAACTTGACCTAATGGCCATTCACATATAATTTCAATTTCACAGGCCGTTTGCATTTACTTTGAACAACAACAATGATAAGTTTATTCTTTATTTCATAAAACAACAAGTTTCATAAAATATTTTAAAAGCATGAAAATAAGTAAAAATAAATTCACTCACTAAAAAAGGGAGGGTCACCACTCTCACACTAATCCTCAGGCCTAGTATGTCCCTTTCTCTCGTACTCAACTCCTAATATCACACATATATAACATCATGAATTCCAAGATTCTAAATAATTTATATTTATGTATTAAATGCAATATTTGTAATCTTCGTGTCTAAAATTTCTTAGTCTGGCACATATAATTTTACGAGGCTTTCTAACGAAGGTCATTTAGCCAATTCCCAACAACAGAATCACAAGATTACAACCTATGCACATATACATTTGCCTTTATGTATCGATCCATCTCTTTTCAATGAATCGATACCTTTGTTAAAGGTATCAATCTGATTCAACTTGTAATTAATTTCGAACTCTTTAACTTATCATGGATCGATACATTTGATGAAAGTATCGATCTGGTTCATCTTATAATTATTTTCAAACTTTTTGTTTTCAAATGTATCGATACCTTTTATGAAGGTATCGATCCCTTCATCAAGTATCGACCTGTAAACTTAATATATCGATATATTTTAACGATATACCGATATTTCTATTCCAAATATCGATCTCTTTTTGTTCAAAATAAATTTTAACATTTTCTATTTATTTCATAGTACTCATTTCGTTTACCTTTTGGGGGCTCTGCACTAGATCCTCTACAAGGGTGCTGCCCCTTGACCTCGCTCGCTAACCGGCTAGCAAGATCGCCAAATGCATTATGAAATTCTTCTGATACAAAATTTCAAATCTTATTTTCAATTTCATTAAATTCTGATTATTAAACTTAAATTTAAATTCACTTAAACCTCGATAATGTATCATCTATTCATTAATTATGTATGTGCAAATATGAATGTTATAAATTGACTACTTTATCCCTATGTTCGAAGAACAAGGTTTACAACTTCTTCTTACTTGAATCCAGAGGTAAACTAACTTACTGGTAGTAGTCTTTATTGTATCCACCAGTCTCACGATGGTGTAATTAAAATTCAACGTAGTTAAAATTCAACAACTCTGTTCATTTTTATGACCATCTATCACCATACTTTCATTAATTTATTTTACTTAATAATAATATGTATGCAATGCCAGTAAAAGAGTTCTAGTAATTGAATAATATATTTTACAATTTAAAAATGCTCACTATCCAATAAGTGCCATTATCATTTTGATTGAAAATTGAAATACAATTTAAATAAGTGACATTATCATTTCGATTGAAAATTGAAATACAATTTAAGAAGTCTAATATTATTCTTCATTGATTATAAATTATGAGTATTGTACGTGACAAAGTGGCTCTTTTTTCTAGCTTTGAACTTCTTTTACAAATGCGTTAATTTCACGGAAAAGAAAATGTTTTTTTTTTAATTAAAAAACGCGAAAATTTAAATAGATCATGGAAGAAGAGAATGCGGTTGGATCAATATTTTCTTTATTTTCTATCCAGTAGAAAATATAGGAATAGGTGACCAATAACTCACTAAAAGATGAGAATATTTTCCTGTCTTTTTTTTTTAACTTTAATATATTGAAGACATATGCCCACTAATTTCATTATTAATTCTACGTCCTGTCCTTTTACTTTTGTTTTCTCGTGCATGCGTGCATATATAATAAGCTAGCATTCATACTAGTTTAGTGTCCATCAATCGTATTTAAAAATAAAAACATAATATTAAATACTTAATCAGAAATGTTTATTTTGAAGAACAAAAAGAAATAGAAAAAGAAAAGATGGAAGTAAAAAAAAAACTAATTTTTTTATTATTTGATTGTACCGTAAAATCATCAATGGAAAGTAATTCATTATTTTTTATTCAGCCAAAAATATCATTTACTTCTAAATTTATTAATATTTATTAATAAATTAAAATTTTCAATTATTTCTTACTTTTATTTTTAAATTTCAATTGTATTTCATTTAAAATAATAACTATAATTAATTAATTAATTAATATATTTTATTAATATTCTTAAATATAAATACAAGTTATATTAATTAATTATTTTTTTGGACAAAACTATTTATTTTTATTGAAATAGTTTATGCATTTCATAATTAAAAAAATTAAATTAAATTAAATTAAAATATAATTTTTATTTTTAAATATAAAATAATCAAATCTTATAAATTTAACAGGTAATTTAGTAACAAATATTTAAACTTATACTATGTAAATATATTTGTTGATTAAAAAAATATTTGATATTTTGAATGTCTCTTTTTTGTTAATTCATAAGTTTAATTACATCTAAATTTTCATGGATAAACTGATTTTGAGAATAGTGTAAACTTGATATTCATATATTTAAGTTTCTTTAATCAATATATTAAAAATGTATTCAATTTTCAATGATATTTATAAAATTATATTATAACAATAATAATATTATTTTTATTTTTATTTTTTGATAGTCATATTATATTTAAAAGATTTGAAAAAATATAACTACATCAATAATTATTTTTTATATAATAAAAATTAAAATTATCAAATAAATATGACTAGTTTTATAAATCACGATAAGTATTAGGTTATAAAATAAAATTATAGATTAATATACATATGACACATATAAAAAATATATATTTATAATTAGAATGATGACAAAAATAATAAAATAATATTATGTCAATAATTATAAAATATTTTTAAAGTAATATTATATATAATTAAAATAATTTAATAATTAATTATTTAAACCTATAAAGAAATTCTTAAAGTGATGATTAGCCATAGACATGCTAACACAAAGATCTAAGGACCTAACTGTCATAAACTATTAAAACTTTGTTTTTATTAATTATGTTAACAAATATTAGGGACTTGTATGTTATTATACTTATATATATTAAAAACCCTAACTCATTTTTACTTATGCGGCGGTGAGCCTCTCATTATATATTGGCAAGCCTAAATCAATCTGCTTGCCATCATTCACCGCAGCACATAGACATAATAATCAAGTTTCTTGTCGTCAATTCATTCACCAGACGTCGCTGCTTGCTCTCCAGTAATTTCTTTGAGATTTTATATAATAAATTTTATTTTTATTGTTTTGATCTCTAAATTAAATACGGAAGGAACCTCTTTTAAGTACGATAGTGATTAATTTATTTATTTTAAGAAATATATATATATATGCTTTTTTTTTAAAAAAAAAAAAAAACTTAAAACAAGTTGAATTTATTTTCCTCAAAATATGGGTTGATAGTAATCTGGTAAGTTATTTGAAATGTGTTATTTATTTCTCTCTATTTGTTAATTTAATAGTAAATTTTTATAAATAAAAAAAAAAAAAGGAAAAGAAAAGAAAAGAAAAGATTGGATTAGTGTTGTGTTTAATTACTAATTTTTATTTTTAGATTTATTATAATTACCACATTTTAAGAATTAAGATGATGGGTTAAAAACTGTCTCAAAAATGAATAGTTTAATTTGTTACATGGGACAAAATGTTTGCTAAATAATGTACGAGTGAGAGTAGATATAAATTTTTTTATTTTTTTTTTTCTTAATTGAGATATCTAAAGAAGAAAAAGAAGAAGAAAAAAATGTCAGTTTTAAAATATAAATAAACAAATAAAAAGTATTTGTGTTGAATAATGGGTTGCCGATGAGATTATCCATCCTAACAAAACATAAATTATTATGGGCCACTTCTCTTTAGGCCTTCATATAGAGCATGGGTTGGACCGAGCCCATTGCTTGCAAAACCGTCCTCCACCAATCATTCTTAAAAGTACAATACCAATACAAAGCCGAAGGCTACAGCCAAAGCTTCAGCTTCGGTCTTCGGTCTGAGAGAAAGCAAATAGGAAATCACGCTCATGGACAGAGAGTGGGGTTCAAAGCCCGGCAGCGGTGGCGCCGCCTCCGCTCAAAATGAAGCCATCGACCGTCGCGAACGCCTCCGCAGGCTGGCCCTCGAAACCATAGATCTTGCAAAAGACCCCTATTTCATGCGCAACCACCTCGGCAGGTATGTCTTTGTTTCTCTCTGTCGGTCTTGTGTGTGTTTGATGTTGTTAAATATGTTGTGATGAGTTTTTCTGGTTATTTTGTAGTTATGAATGTAAGCTGTGTTTGACACTGCACAACAATGAGGGTAATTATTTGGCCCATACACAAGGGAAGCGGCATCAGACCAATTTGGCTAAGAGAGCTGCGCGCGAGGCCAAGGAAGCTCCTGCTCAGCCCCAGCCCCACAAGCGCAAAGTCTCCGTTCGTAAAACAGGCAAGTTTCATATTTCTTCAAATTGGGTTTTTCAAACACCTGGTGTGCATAGTTATCTATCCGGATAAATATTTGATTTAGGTCAAATTTTGTTTCTGAAATAATACTATCATTTTGAATACGAAGTATAAATTGATACTGTGGTTCTGTTTTAAAATTAAGGCCAGAAGTTAGTTGGATTGAAACAAAGGTTGAAACTTGCATAGTGCATTTTTGTGAGCCAAGACTGGTCCGGTTCGCCCATGACCTTAGTTCTGAAGTCTGGTACTTAATTATTATGACTACTGATTGTTGAATTTGATAATCAAACATGGTCAAGGGAGGTGTACTGGTTAACCAATTTATGGTCAGTATAATACTTTGTGTTATGCGGCTATTTTTTATTTGTGGTGGTGATATCATTGAAAATTTTTGGTAGTGTTGCTTTGAAGCTTTCCCATATGTCACTGATCCTATTTTGTCTCTACTTGAAATGAACAAGAATTGTAATTTAGTAAGATTTGTTCCTAATATTTCATCAACTAAAGAGTTTGTTTGGGGGTGATGTGCATGCAGTCAAAATTGGTAGGCCTGGGTATCGTGTGACAAAACAGTTTGATCCGGAGACAAAACAGAGGTCTCTTCTATTCCAGGTACATGATATTTTTTTGTTCATGTTTTGTGCTTGGACGTGGATTCCATAGTACAGTATCTTTTATATATATATATATATATATATATATATATGTGGGTAATGACCATTTGCTTTCAAATGCAGATTGAGTATCCTGAGATAGAAGATTTAACAAAGCCAAGGCATCGGTTTATGTCATCTTTTGAGCAGGTAGGCTCCATATTTTACTTCGGTTTTGTGCGTTACAGTTTTTGATGCTCAGTAGTCATATGATTGTTTACTTCGAAAAATTTTATTTCGCTCGATTATAAGCATTTGTACTTTATTTTCCTAGACAGAACCATATCCAATTATCTTAATTTTATGCTTATGCAGAGAGTTCAACCATTTGACAAGAGATACCAGTTTCTTCTGTTTGCAGCAGAACCATACGAGATCATAGCTTTTAAGGTAAATCAACCATCTTATTGTGTCTTGTTGATTTTCATTTGCCTATTTAGTTTTGGAGTTGTTGACCATTTAGCTCTTCATTTATGTTTCAGGTTCCTAGCACTGAGATTGACAAATCTACTCCCAAATTCTTTTCCCATTGGGATCCAGACTCGAAGATGTTCACGGTTAGTTTGATTATACTTGCTCTTTTATTTTTTTTATTAATTTTTGCCCGCTTCCCATTTTCTGGGACTTGACCATGCAGATGATTGGTCATTCAACTTGGTTGTTTGTCAAGTGGTTCACAATGTCTGTCTGTGTTTGAAGTTGCATAGAACTACAATGATTACAAAAGTTAGGAGAACCTTGCAACTGATTGGGTTCAAGTAGTTGATCCTCTCTTGGTTTGGGTTTCCTACTGTAGATTTTTCCTGTTAGCTACTTAGGTATGACTTGCTGCCATAAAGTTGATCATGATACCTGACAAGCTGAACTGGTTAGGAAAAAACTTTCACGCAGGCAAGATTAGACATTAATCAACTTTTATAAACTTTTGTTTTGTTTTTTTGTTATATATATAAAAAAAAATTATTTTTGTTTCTGGAATGTTTGTGATTATAAGCTTACTTTTCTATTTGAGATCTGCAGTTGCAGCTATATTTCAAAACCAAACCACTGGAGACCAGCAAACCTCAAACTGCCCCTGCAGCCAATGGCACAGCAGCTCCACCACCACTACCGCCTCCACCACAGGGACCACCATCAGGCATGCCTACAGGAAATCCGCCTAGAGCACCGCCCCCACCAACGACTGGGTCATTACCACCTCCACCACCCCCATTGACAAATGGGCCTAGGCCCATGCCTCCTGGTGGGGCTCCACCTGCTCCTCCTCCACCACCTCCTGGTGGTAGTGGTGCAATGGCAAATTTCACTCCCGGCACCCAGATGGGTAGGCCTCCGACAATACCTCCTCCTCCTCCTCCCCAGGGTTTTATGGGTCAGCAGATACAGATTCGTCCACCCCTGCCACCTCCTAACATGGGACAGTAGTTGACCTACACTGGCATCCTGTATGATACCCTGATATTTCATGATCCAATGTGGATGCAAGTTTTTTTTCTTTTTTTTTTGGTCAAATATCATTCTGAGATAAATTTGGTTGTCAAATCTGATATATGTGAAACTGAGATCAGGTTCTTATTAGAGAGCTTGAAAGTATTTTCAGTTTCACGTCATTTTCACTTTTGTTTTATTTTCTTTTAAGAAATGTACGTTGTTCGGTTGTTGACGTTGCAAACAAGGTGAATTTTGTTTCGTTCAAGTAGGGAAGTAGTATAAGATACTTTTAGTGGATCATTTAATAACATTTATAAGTAATTCTAAGTTATTTTTATTATCATAATCAGTGTGATCAGTGTGGTGGTAAATCAAACTAAAACCAAATTGCTTACATTAGATTGGGTTTAAATTTTATTTGGGTATAAATTAGGTTGAAATTCTTTAATTCTAACTTAATATGATTTGAATTGTACTAAGATCTTTTTTTTTAACTTAAAACACTATTCAAATCATATATAGTGAACATTTAATTTTTATTTTATTTTATTTTACAGGAAGTATAAATTATCTTAACTTTGTTTAAATTCCTATTAAAGTTACTTAACATGTATTTGTTTTTAAATTAATTTTTATATTTGGTAAATTAAATCATCTTAAAATTTAGTAAATTAATTTATGTAGTTGATTTGCTATTAATTAATTCAATTTATTAAATAATAATAATAACAACAATATTAATTAGAGTAACACTAATAAGTAAAAATAATGAATTTTAAAATTAAATTCAAACGAAGTTAAATAGATTTAAGTTGCTTAATGATTTAAGTTTGAATTTTAGTATTAGTATAATTAATTTGAATTTTTTTTCGTTTGGTTTAGGTTGGGTTAGTCACCCAAACTTAATCATCACAAGTACTTGCGTGAGACGTACATTTATTTTATAAAATTTTGTTATATGCAAGCTAAGAGTGACTATGAACTGTCAAAAGAAAAAACATTGAAACTCTCCCCCAAAAATCAAAATCCACAACACATTCGCTCTTTCCTAGACTTTATCTACAATGATTTTCATCCATCCAGATCTAGCTAGATATGTGACGTGACGTGGCAGTTATTTTTCTTTCCTTAATAATATGATTTTCTTAGCTTTCAAAGTTATAGTGAATCAAATTGAATTCATACGTTCACAATTCATAAACCAAACAGCAGCGGGAATAATATTATTTAATAAGAAAACCATTACTCATCAGCTCTTTGATGACCTCCTTCCTACAAGCCGCGTTCTTCACAATACTTAACAACCCCAATTACATCGTTGTCGTCACAATACATACAACCCCAATTACTCATCGTCATCGTAAGTATAGTATTAGTAACAAAAAAAATAATAATAAAAGATACCTTTTTTAACTTGTAACAGGGAACACCTTGTCAATAAATTCCAAGAAGCGCTGGGAGTAGAATGTAGGGTCAACTGCAGATATGGATATGGAATCAAATTGAAGTGATTTGTATGCATGTTCGATCTTCTTAGACGTGTTGTACTCTTGCAATATATCAATTATTCCCAGGTACAGAACAACATCGTAACACTGATGAAATAGATCTTCCGGCTTCCCGGGAATTTGCTCTGCCCTTGCCGGCATGTTCACACCTAGCTGAATCTGGAGTCTGTTTCACAAATAATATGTTTAAGAAAATAAACAAGAAAACTTACATACTGAGTTTTCTAATATCTGAAGCTAACTGCATAGTCTGTCCATTCCTTTGAAGAGTACAATTAGAATGTTCCATATTGTTCTGTACTTAATTCAATCTGTAGGGGGTGAATTAATGGACTTTTAACATTGCAAGCAATTTAATGGGGGACTTCTACTGATATATATTTGAGGAAATCATCTTGAGGTGCAAAGATATCATACCTTGCTGTACCAGGGAGAAGGAGATCCACTTCCTCATCAGACGCTCGCAATCGGCTACCTCTAATGTGAGGGCCGACAACAACACTATTGTCATCTGTTCCACGAGGGACCAAAACTAGGCCTTGTGGGTAGTTGGAGATTTCATCCTCTAGAGAGTTCACAGAGCACCACCAAAATTTTCTTATCAGTTTATTATCCTGATAAATGATATAATTACGCAAGCTAAAATCTAGTCAGCAAACCAAGAAACTCGGTTCTGTACAAGAAAGAGCTAAAATGGAGAATATATGTTTACCACATCCATGCTGTATAAAAGTAGCTAAGTGTTTCAAATGAGTCCTACTTGAGAATTTATAAGTGGTTCTACATTTTTTTTTTGGGTAATTTTGATTACAGAAAATTTTTTAGGCAGATATCTACCAGGACCTTGCTAGATCAGATCTAATATAGTGCAGCCCAGATATATTGAACCAGATATCTAGATCTATTACGGACCGTATCTACTCTGGAGAAATTCACCCACATAAACCACTAGTGGAAATTGAACCTCTTCCGATCAACAAGTTATATTATTATTTTTACATAATATCTCCAATTGATACTATAGCTCTCCATTTCATTATAGTTATACCACATAATCACATCATTAGAAAATCTTAGCAATTACCGTTAATTTCTTTTCTTGTGAGTTCTACCGAATAATTACGTCTTGTTCCGCACTTCTACTACTCTGTAAGTTCCTATCAATGAAAGGATATTTCTAACAATTAAATTAATAATCTCCTCTTGAATCCCAGAGGAATTACTAACAAAACATCAACTGTTTAAACATAATGCATACCTTCCTCTGCAACAATCCCCAATCCATCTTCTCTTACACTCAAGAGAGACCGCAGGTGCTGTGGAGCTCGATAATGCACACCCAGCAAAAGGCTGTAATCCATAATGTGCTGAGCTTCCAAAAATTTGCTGTCAGTCTCTATCTGTCTGCATAAAGACATATATTGTAAGCTAAGACTTGGCAAAAAAGTGAGAATTGTGCGCATCAAATAAGAAACAAATAATTTTTAATACAGATTAAAGCACACAATTTTAGAGAAAAAAAAATTATATAAATTGTCTTGTACTTGGAAGGTCAGCAATCTATATTCTTGCGAATGAAAATTACACAAAATTTGCATTGCAAGAGACTTAGGCTTCGTTTGGTATTAAGATGTGGTAACTTTGAAGCCACAGATGCTTTGGAATGAAAGCCCTAGGCCTCAAATATTTAGTCGAAAAATGAGAGGGTCCCACTAAAAGTTTGTGTTACCAAACACTTTTTTAGCTTTGCTTTTAAAGCACAATAGAGGCGTCACAATCCCAAACGAAATCTTAACCAACAGGGCTATCCCCCTCTGCATTTTCCCATCGACTATGTTTAACATAAAATAAAGACTAATAAAATTACCATTCCCTCAGAATATTATACAAGTGCCCTTAACTATTAGTCAATTTGAAATTGTAATACTGCAACATAACAGCTTCAGAATGTCACTTACTTTAATAAAGCCTCTCGCCAAGAAGGTTCCAAATAAAAGGAGTAGTTAAGATCTAAATCTTTAAGTGTTGTGTTCTCATCAATTTCAATGTTTTCTGTCGAACGCCCTAGTGATGAACCCTTCAAATCAAATCTCCGATGGATCATTAGTTCTGTGCAGAACATATTTCCCATCACCACAAAGCGAAACTGCAATTCAGGGATTAGTTCACAACTATTAGCTTCTAGTCGGAAAAAGGAACAGCATTTAACATTCTTAAGGAGCAAGCTCCTTGAATGATAGCAGTGAAGTAAGCAATGTAAACTTCATAGTAGAGTTAATAAAATGGAAATCTTCAAAAATAAGTACACATATCCAGGTAAAAGGGGTCCAGTACTGAGAAAGCGATGATAAACCTTGTTCATTACCTTTTGACCACTTGAAGGTTTGATCCTATGAAGACCAAAAAATTTTGTTATGAGCGTGTTTTCGTACGACCTCACATGATGATGATAATTTGGAAGCATTCTTAGAAGAACCTACAAAATGTATCTAGGTTACTAGAAGTTAAAACCATCAAAAAGTGGAAAAGATGTTGAAATGTAAAACTTCAAACATGGCTAACATATCCCTTTTAATACAACGATGCTCAACTTAAAAATACAAGTAAAATGCAGCGTGTGTTGCAAGATTTAAAAGCACATTTTAACAATTTATAGTAATGTTAAAGCAGTTAGTTATCTTGAAGTTGTACGTCAAGCTATTCCTTTCCACTCCGTATCCTGAACAAACTATCATCCCATTAAGCAGTTCTTTGGTGAATATATACAACTGCAAGTATTTCATGTCTTTATATCATCAGCTCAGCAATAATCTGTAGATGGGTTACCCTTTTCCTTCCTGAATGAGCAAATTTATTAATTTTAAGAAGTACTACTAAAACTGTATAATTGACATTAGTAATTACAATCGAACCTAATGACACTATATATAGTCTACTAACCTCAACAACCATTATGGAAAGAAATCTCTACATCATATAGCTGGATCCTCTGAAATCAAAGTTAAAACGCTGAAACTCATAGAAGACCCTAAATCCTTGTTAACATGACTCAAGCACTAATTATCTGAGATAAATAATATAAAAAAAAAAAAACCCTAGTGAATGGCTTTGGTTCTAATAAAATCTATGGTAATAAAACTTATATAACTATATTCACCAGGTTGGTGATGCAAAAACTCTAGTAATTGGAAACATAAAGATAATTCCTCTCAACCACCACTTCGCTGCTGCTGCAAATTCAGAAGTAAGGTATATTTTCCTAGAGCAGCAAAAAATCACAGTAACTATAAATGGATAAAAAATAATAAAGATTCCTTCCAGAAGAACTTTGGGACAGTATTCTACTCAATCAAGCATCAACACCAACAGACAGAAAGAAAGACAAAAAAAAATGTAGAAGGAGAAGAAGATGATGAGTTCTATATGCAATATGCAACTACAGAAGGCAATAAATGCACAAGGTTTAAATTGAGATGGGCAAACCTTTACTTCAGATTTTCGGAGTGTCTTAATCATGAAATGGTCATCTTGAGATAAGAAAAAGATACTACCACTCTTCCCAGGAGAAGAAAGTTCCCTGAGAGTATCATTTCCACAAATAGACATCATGTAGTCAGCAGCATCAATTTTGAACATCTCCCTTAAATTCCTGTAATGAGTTTTAAGAACAAAATGTATAAGATGGACATGGAAAAAAGGATAGCCCGAATCCAATGATAAATATATAATACATCATGGAAAAAAGGATAGCCCAAATCCAATGATAAATATAAAATACATTCTTTCAAAGCTAAAGCAAAGATTATAAGCTAATTGTTTAGTCAATAACTTTTTTACTTTTCCTATAAATTCTAAACAACGAGTAATACTACTCATCCCAAATCTATGCCAAATTTTTCATCCCAAATAATATGTCAACTAATGTGGCATTCATCATGCAGATGAAGAATTTTCGTAACTTTCAAGATAATTTCTGACATTATCTCACCATCCACATGATGAATGCCACATTTCTTGGAATGGAAATTTTGGCATAGGTTTTAGGATTAGTATTACTCTTAAAGAATTCTAGCATGCTTATGATCCCAAAAAGAGCATCTTTAAGGGTTTGGCAAGTGAAGTAAATTCACAAAATCATTGCTAAACACACACTCCCCTCTCTCATACACTAGGACGTGTGCAAACTATAACTTTTGACCAAGAATATTACACAATTGCCAGTATAAAAGAGCATCCTTTATAGTGGTTCCATATTATAACAGGCAAAGCATGCCAGTCTTTCATGTTTAGTTTGTTTAGATTTAAGTGTCAAGAATGATAGCAAGTACTCCATTGCTTTTAGGTGAACACGTAATAAAAGGTTGGTTCCATACAAGTTCGAGGAGTTATTTCCTGAAAAAGATATGTTGTGTTGTTTATGGTCTAAATAGGTTCAACAAGCAAAACTGAAAAATAAAAGGAGCTCAAAACCATTTAATTTGTGGACTGAAACAAAAAGAACATTAACCTGAAAACCATGGGGCAATAGTCTTTCCACTTAAAATCCTCTGACTGATGAGGTGGTGTTAGTTGAGATCCTTCTTTTGGAAAATTCATCCAAAAGCTTGCCCGGGGACCAAAGTCTGATGCCCGAACTTCTCGCCTCTGCACAGGTGTAATTTTCCCAACAGTATATCTGATTACAATCCAAGCATGTTAGAACTTTGGACATTTCTGAAAACAATGTAATGAAACATATAGCACATATGACACTAACACCACTAGTATAAAAGGTAAATTGTGTATTTCGGCATGTTAAAAACAAAGAACACATGCTAAGTGTCGCTGGAATAAATGCTAAGTATACATCATTGCCTCATAAAGAATCTGGCTAAATGGTTATTAAGAGAAAAAGAACAGAGTATGACTCTCAAGAAAGGTCTAATAAATGAGAAACATGAAGTAGTCTAAATGGTAACATGATAGGAACAAGCAAAAGAAAGTGTTGCCTGATTCCAAGCTGCAAACTGAGCATTAGATCATAACTCCGGTGACCTTTAATGATTGCTTCACCAGGCCTCTTAACCTCTTTTACCAGTTTCTTTTGGCGCCGTTTTTCTCTTCTAGAGGCTCGAGAAAAACTATTACTTAACACAAGCTCACTTATTAAAACACCTTGCATATATTCACGTTCCAAGATTGGTGGCACATCTGTGTCATTCTCTTTCTCCATGCCTTCTGAGATGGATTCAGATAATTCAAATGATGAATCATGTCCAATCACTTTTTCAATAGATACCTCAAGACTCCAACGCCTTTCCAGGGAAACATTCCTGCTGCGAGACTGCTCCAAATTTATCAAGTTCCCCTTGGAGAGTTTATCGGCTGAAATTCGTCGAGATCCTCGGTTTCCAGCAACCTTTGCATTTGCTATATCCACAGAAGAAGTATGATCAGCATGTGCATGGTTTTGCTTTCTCATGTCTGGCAATAGTCCTCTTTTTCTCAAAGCATTGAGGTACATTTCTTGTGATGCTGAAAGCCGACTGCCTTTTGGATAAAATGATCCTTTTCCATCCTTCAAACCCCGTGACCAAGTTCCAACATAGCAACCACCATCTCTCCATGTATACACTCCAAATCCATGCATCATACCATTTAACCAGCTTCCTTCAAATGAGTCCCCATTTGTCCAAGTAAGAGTTCCTTTCCCAGACATTTTCCCTCCTTTCATATTTCCTAAATAAACATTTCCATTTGCCCAGGTGTACTTACCAGGCCCTTCTGGAGTTCCCTGGAGCCAAGAGCCTTCAAAGACATCTCCATTAGGGTAAACTTGATATCCCAACCCATGTTTTAGATTCAATCGCCACCTTCCTTTATAGATCAACCCATCAGATTGAATATAAGTTCCTGTACCATGGATATAACCACCTGAAAATTCACCCTCATAAACAGTTCCAGAAGGCCATCGAAATTTTCCATTCCCATGCCTCATCCCACGTCTCCACTCACCTTCATATGTGCAACCATCTGACCAAATATATTTACCGGGACCCTCTGGTACATTCCCAAGTAATGACCCAGAATAAGATTCCCCATTGGGAAGTAAGAGCTCCCCAACTCTGAAGCCAGTGGTTTCAGAACAAGTATGGACAGTTTCAACATTGATTAATGCAGATATGTGGTCTCTGTCAGATATGTCAAGAGATTTAGTTCTGTCTGCACAAGAGAGTGATCCTTCGACATTACCAACAATGGCCACGGGGCCAGACATGCATAATGCCCAAAAGGTTACAGTTCTTACAAAGATAATGACTCCCTATGTGACAATTTGAGATGTCATAGAAAGAGCTTCCTATTAAATTGTCATGATACCTGTGAAACTCCCCATCCTTTGATCTATGAAAAGAAAAGAAGAAAGAGACTTATCAACACTGGCAGAAAAGATGATATGAAGAGTAGAAGACAACTTCCCAAATGGAATCCTGCTTCGTAGTCACAGATCATAATTGCAAAAGAGATTAAATTAAACATACAAAAGGCACTTTCAACCAAATATCCTCATGCAAAGGTGCAGCAAGAACAAAATACGATACCAGTGTCAATAAAATTAAAAGAATATATGAAGGGAAAAGAAAGAATGGAAAGTGGAAAGTGAAAATTAAAAGTCAACTATGAGGCAAAAGCAGGATGTTATATGTGTTTTGTTATAGAACAATGCCATATTCAAGTTTTCCATTAAATTTAGAAACAAAAACTACCAAATCTATTATAGAATATTCCTTGTTTAAAATTTTCCAGCTCCTCTAATCACAATGCGGAGAACTTATTCGCAATTCTTTTCATCAGTTTTTTTTTTTTTTTTTTTCGTTTAAAGAATGATAATGTTATCATACAAACTTTTTCGGTCATGCTTTCACACTCTTGTTTCTAGAAGCAAGAGAAGAAATAAAAACCACCTAAAATAGTCTTGTCAAATACCCAGATATAAATGTTGAGAGTATTTATATAGAAAGAAAAATGAATCCATTTTAGCTATAGATACAAACGAAAGAGATCTTCAACAAGAGGAAGAATTAAATCCAAAACCAACCAATTTGAAACTCAAAGATTATAGATTACAAATATATATATTAATATTTCAAACTAAATACAAATGCAACAGCAAGCTAAATCCTCAGGTTTAATTAGTAAATGAAAACAAAATCAAAATCTTAAAGTTCCCTGCTGAATCATGTAAATCAAGAAACATAGAAAGAGAAAGAGAAGAGGAAGAAGAGTACCTACCTTTCAAAGGGAAACAAGTCGCAGAAACTGTAGGTGGTGAAGTGGTAGTTTTGTGGTTGTTAAAGAGAGCTGACAATTGCTGATGCCAAACCTTTACTTTAAAATTCTTTCACTTTCAACTTCCCTCTGTTTTTCCATTTTTTATTTTTTATTTTATTCGCGCGAGGATGATGACGACTTTTTGTATCGAATCCCAAGCAACTCAACTCTCTGTTAGCCCACCATAATATATAGTATATAATAATATAGCACAACTCACCCGTAACTTTTTGTATCCAAGTAATGCTAGCTAGATTAGTTAGGTAAATGACAAGTGTTCTTTTGAAAAGAAGCTTAATATTAATATTAGTTATGTTCGCTAAGTGGTTCAACTTTTTTAAAATGCATAATTGTCTTTTTATCTTGTTTCATATTATATATATATATATATATATAGATTTAAGCATGAAAAAAAAAAAAGATAATACTAAAGTAGAGCTTTTATACCGGTTTGATTTGGTTTGGTTTGATTTGGTTTCATGGTTAATATAATATTGTCTGTCTCTACTATATATTTCTTAAATTCACGTACATTTTTTTTCTTTTGACATAATTTTTAATTTCTTTTGTTCTAATTTTTAATAAACAATAAAAGAAAAATATAAACAAAGAATTGGGAATAATTACTATATAAAAATAAAAAAATGATAATAAAATAAAATTTTAAATTCATTTAATATATATATATGTTATTTACTGAGATTAGATGTATGATTTTGAGATGCCAACACACAATTTATTTTATTTAAACAATATTGATGATGCCCTCAAAGCAAACGCTCGGATCACCTTCATTAACTAATGTCTAATCTAGCAAGGGACCCACATATTATTAAATTTATTATAATTTTCTGTTTGTTCATATATTTTTAAAATTTTGAAATATCTCAAATACAGTGAAGCAAAATTCACTGACTCTTAAATTTTTACAATTTTTCTTTAAAAAAAATAAATAAATTTATAAAATAAAATTATTTTACAGATGATTAATTAAAATAAAGTATTACTTTTTTTTAAGAAACTTTAAAAAAAATAATACATTAACATAATTTTATTTTTTTTTCTAAAATGAAGTAATTTATTTTTATTTAAAAATTTAAACAAAATAAAAAAGAAAAAATAAAGAAGTTTTAACATTATTTTATTTTATCTTATTTTTCTAAAATTACAAAAAAAATAAAAAAAAAAGACGGGTGAATGGCTAACTGGCTTCACCTAAAATAAACAATATTCCTATGAAATATGCTTTCAGGCTTCACCTAAAATAAACAATATTCCTATGAAATATGCTTTCACTTTATTTATATAGGAATTTAGCGTTAATTCTTATATACCTAACTAAGTTAATTAACAATATATTATTTTAAGAGTTTCTTTAATATATAAGATATAATAAAATTAATAATTTATAATAAAATAAAATTTAATATGATAAAATTAATAAGAGTATGTGTAATGTTATATTGTATTTGACATATGATAATATGAGGTAAGATTATATATATATATATATATAATTTTATTTTTAAAATTATTAAAAATAAAATAAAATAATTATTTATTTTAAATAAAATAAAAATATTTAATTTTTTAAATAATAAAACAAATTTAATTATTATTTATTTAAATAATTAAATTATAAATTATATATTAATAATAATTTAAATAATTAATATTATATTAATAAAATTTTATAAAATATTTTAATTATTCTTGTCTTATTCTAACTTTTTAGTTATGATAAAAAAAAATAAGAATATTTTTTTAACTATTATAATAAATAAAATAGATCTTATAAATACTTAAAATATAATTAAGTATGTTCCAAATATAAAATAAAAATTAATTTTATAATTTTATCATTATTTTAAGAGTTATTTAACATATCGCCTAAATATATAAAATTGGTCGGTTGCATATGATTATGACAACTTATTTTAATTATAGAAATGAAATTGTCGGTTTATATATATTTATTTATTTATATTTGCATTGAGGAGCTTTACATATTCCCTTGTGCCGGCGGCTACCGACCATTTCCTTCCTTCCACTGTCGTTTCTGATTGTATTTATATTTATATTAGTGGTATGTCTAATAAGTTAGCTGATATATTAAATATCATGCTTCTTTTGACAACTTCCTTTCAAAGTTGGCCCTCCCTCCCTCCCTCCCTCCCTCCCTGTGCTATTGCCTATAATTATTTTGTTTATTCATTGTTGGGTCGCATGACAAAATATCTTATCGCATGTGATTTTTATTAGAAAAATATCTTATCACATATTATTTTTATATCGAGTTGCATTGGTCCCACCGTTTTTCCATTTCTAATTTCTTACATGTTATTAACGTTTTACTCGAAATAATTTAACTGGGTGTCAATAATGAAAGAAAAAACCTGATTAAAATTTATCTCTGAAAAATACAATCAAAATTTGATTTATATTTAATTCAACAATCAGTATAAAATTTAAAATTTTAAACTGTTAATTCTATTCCTAAACCTAATTTCTAATCTCTAATTTTTATCCCAAATTTATGAAATTTTTTTAAAATAATTTTATTTTATCTTATTTTTATATTTTTAACTAATTCTAATTTAATTTTATTAAATAGACCAATTTCATATAAACCCTACAGAGTTTATCATCACTATTTAGCATTTTTTTAAATTTTTTAAAATTAAAATACACTAAAAGATTAAAATTTTATAACGATGATATTGTAATTCATATATTATAATGGGTGTATTGTAGAGTTTAATTGGTTACGAGGATAAAAATATTCAAATGATATGAAATTGATTTATTTAATAATATTAAATTAAAATTAATAAAAAATATAAAAAAAAGATTAAAATAAAATTATTTTAAAAATTTTCACCCATGGCAATTCAACCATACACCCAGCGTTATTGACACTGCAAACGTTTGCCTGCGTCTATTCTCGTCGCGTACAGCTCTTCAATCTGACGGTCTCCTAGCCGTCCCTAGCCAAGCTTGTCGCTCTTCAATTTGATGGCGCCACTGTCGTCGCACCCACCACCAAACTTATCGCTCTCCAAGCTGTGGCACCCATCTCCGTCGTTCTCCATATTCGAATTTGTTGTTTGATTTTGTTGAACGCTCAGTTTGTTAAAATGGATGTAATTGGATGGTTGATTGAATTAGGGTTAAGGATTAAAAATTAGGTTAGGGATTATAAATTCAAATTTTAGGTATTTACAACTGTATTTTCTTAAAAAAAAAAAAAACGACATGCAAATTGATTTGTTTGAATTAGGATTAGGTTGCGCAATTTTGATTTTGATTGATTTTGGTTTAAAATTTAAATTGATACAACATTGTTGATTTTAGATTGAGTCAAATGAATTGAAGCCAATAATAGAAGACAAATCAAATGGATCTTTGAATTGATATGATTTACCGATTTATGTTTAATTTAAAAATATTAATTTAACTGAAATGCTCAATTTTTTATCTTACTAATTTTAAGATAAATTTAATTCATTTATTTGAATTAAATTAAAAAAATATTTTTATTTTTATTTTTATAAGTTATATATTTAAAAATAAAAATTATTTTTTAAAAATTTTGTATTAATTAAATTTAAAAAATATTATTTATTAATTAAAATATTAAAAATAAAATTTAAAATAATTGAATCATTTCAGTTTGTTTGAACTAAAATGAAACCAAAAATTTAATTAAATTTTGTTTATTTTATTTTTTTCAAATTAAAATCGAATTAAAATTTTAAATTAATTTAAATGTGACCACTATTTAAATGAGAATTAGATTAGAAAAAAGTTAAAAATTAAAAAATATTTACTTTTCAGTAATTTGTGGACCTCTCAATCGGAAATTAAACATTATATTTAATGATCAATCCTTTTGACCGGTAAGTCAAGGGGGTAAATGTGATTAAGGAGAAACTTTTCATCCAACCGTGATTTTTCCAAACCGCGAGGAGGGAAGGCATCCGTGAAAAAAAATTTTAAAAATAACATTTTTTAAATCACTGTTTATCGATATGACCAACCTAATTTAGTTTTACCAATCAATTCAATTTTAGGTCATTTGGACAATTTTACTCTCGACCAAAAATATGCTACAATTATCCTGCTACGGTTTTCGCGCTATAGTGTATAATTCTCAAACTCTAAATTATCACACTCTAAATTTACAGTACCCGCATTTTGTATAGATATATATATATATATATATTATTTTAATTTCTTTATTTTTCATTTTACAGTTTAATTAATATTTCACAAAATAAAATTTACTTATTATAATTTTTTAAAAAAAGAAAATATTTTTAAATATAATATATTTATTATGTAAATATATTACAATTATTGTAAAAATTTACAAAATAAAATTTATTTACTTACTAGAAATTTTTGTAAAAAGAAAATATTTTTAAATATAATATATTTATTATGTAAATTATAAAAATAAAGAAATGAAATAAAATAAATTTAAAATAATAATTTAAAGTTTTTAATTAAATTTAAACAAAAAAATATATAAGTTAATTATTTAACTAACGAAGTGAAATAAAAATAATAATTAATATCTATTTCGAATTTAAAATTTTGTCTTTTAGCTATTTTTTTTAAGAAGGCAATACAAAATTTAAATTTCTAAACGGTTATTTGAAAAAAGAAATAATTATTTTTATTTGTAATTTTAAAAAATCTTATTTTTAAAATAAATAAATAGTTTTATTTGTAACAATTAACTTTTGAATATTTATTTTTTAATATTTTTTTTGTAAAAAAATAATAAATTTATTTTTTAAAAAAATTAAAAAAAGAAATTGAAACATATATTAAAAACAAATTAAAAAAACCAAAAAAATTAAAAAACCACATGTGCAAACAAAATGGATATAATCGTTCAACATACAGAAATTCGTTGTATCACGACCAGGCTGAGTGATTATTTCTTATTTTGTAACCATGTTCAAATTTTTTATATTCTATGTTGTTTTTATGTGATAACATTGACTGTACTCATTAAATGTTATATTTTATGTAATTGAAATAACAAATTTGCGATGTAATGTTGGCTTGTACAGTTTATTTGGATATTTTTTATATTTTGCTTAGCTCTCTGACTAAATTAAAAATGCATGTGGAAATCAATAACAAATTATAAATACTTAACAATATAAACACGATATGTCAAAGTATGCGTCCTTCAAATAAATTGAGCACTATCTTTATCCTAAAAAACAAACTATAGGTAGAATCAAAGTCCCATGATCGTCCTAACATAAGGTACTCTATAAACTTACAGACAAAAATTTCACAGTTTGCGCTCCCTGGTCTCTGACAGGGGACATCCGTCACTCTAGAATGCTTAAAAGCCACATGTGTATCACGCCATTCCAATCTTGCATCATACACTTGACACGTGCGCAGTAAGTAAGTTAACAACTCATATAACGGCTGCAATGCCTTACTCATCTCTTGTTTGGAATGGTCCATCGGCGCAGAATCATAAACAGATATCTTGTGACCACCTAAGTCAACAACGCAAGCAACCAAGTGGTTACCAAATACCAAAGCGGGAATGGTGACAAAGTTCACAGCTGTCCATGCTCTTCTGACCCCGTCTGCATTGCCTCTAACGAACTCTTCTAGATTGAGTCTAGGTGAAAAATTGCCGAGCTCAATTGCCCCTAGTCATTTAATCCCACGCGTAAAGTAATTTGGCCTGCACAATTAACATGACAGCAAATTAATATAAACTCAAACTGAACGTCTATTTTATAAGTGTCATACATACATAGAAATGTGGCGATGTTACGGTCTATCTCTGGCTCAGTAAATGAGGCAATGCCTGCTGTCGGTGCTCAAATAGGTACAAATACTCGTCGATGTGCTATCAAAATGAAAATCATACAGTTGTATTCAAAAATCGATGCATTGAAATAAGTTAACAACATTTTAGGCACTTGCAGCATCCTCTATCCATGCATCTGAATCAGATATGCCACGAAACTATAGCGGTCTCAAGCTTAGCGAATGTGTCTCGATGCATGCCTTTGGGTCTACAAGTTACTGTAGATACTCATCATATAATACATCTGAATATGACATCAAAAGATTAATGTGGATGTTTGATGGGTATTGGGGCAGCATCCTGATAGAATGACTTCCATATCTTCTTTTATTTGGATCAGTGTATGGACTCCGGTTATACGGACCATTCCACAATACTCACCCAAACCGACTCTCCTCACGTACAGGTGGATGTCGGGCTACGTTCTCCACTTGTAGTTTACTGTCGACTGTGGGCGGATCCTTCCCCTACAAATGTAAAACATAATTTACGTTAGAAATAAATTGTGTTATATAGAGGTGTATAAAATACTACTGCTATAATATAAATAAAGTCAAGGTGGTTGCCTGCACGAGTGAGCCCGAGAAACTCATATGCGGCTGAGTGGATTGCAATAATGCGGAGAGGAGATCACTAATCATGGTGTTAACTCGACCGAAGTTATTGATACGCTGTTGACTAAAAGGCTACAACTCTGAAGTCAACGCATCAATCTTCCCTTCAACTCGTGCAATATTATCATCATACCAACCTGAGTTGTCCATACACTGTGTCTTGAAGTCCTACAATTCTGTGGTCAGCGCATAAACTTTTCCTTCAACCTATGCGATATAACTGTCATATTGGCTTGAGTTGTCCATAACTCGCTGACTGAACGCCTGTACTCTACTGTTAATGCATCAACCTTTCCTTCAACCTGTGCGATACAATGTTAAGTGTATGTCTGTATGTCGACAATGACTGTATCAAATCGGTACATCACAATCCTCCTAAAATCATCATAGTTAAACGAGTGACGCGAATGTCCTAGCGTTAATTGCGTGGCCAAGTGATGCGCAAACAACACTTGTAAATGACGCGCCGATGGGGCCGGAGAATACTGAGAGGGTAGGGCCGGGGAATATTGAGTCGGCGGGGCTAGGGAATAATGAGTCGGCGGGATTAGAGAATATTGAGTCGGTAGTGCGGCAGAGTATTGGGGCTCTAGGGGCGAAAACTACATTGATACCCCATCTGTATAATACGGCTATTCGGGTGGCGGGTAATATACGCATACGGAAACGATGTTGATAGGACAACCTGCATCAGTTTATACATATATCTCAAACACCAACATAATATATTAAATTATTAAACATTATATGTAAGTATTTCATAAATTAAATCTAAGATGCATATGCCATAGCCATATGTGTAGATTTACGTTTAGATTTTGGTCTGGTCGTTTCTATTCTTGAAAATAAATTACCTTCGTAATTGTCCTATGGTTCAGAGAGCTGAAATAACTCTGAGATGTATGGATTACTCATATCGATTATTTCTAATTCTAGCGAGGGGAGTAAATGAATGCGCTGAAATTAGAGGGAAAAAATATGTTAGTTGGTTGTCTGTGAATTATACACTGTAGCGCGAGAACTGTAGTGAATAACTTAAGTGTATTTTTAGTCATGAAGATAAAATTGTTTAAATAGTTTAAAATTTAACCGAGTGATAAAATTAAATTAGGTTAGTGATAACGACAAATAGGGTCTGAAAAAATTATTTTCGAAATTTTCCCTGTCCATGGTTTACCCGACATAACAATGAAACCCCTGAAAACCCTCTGCGAAAAACAAGTTTGAAGCAGCAAATAGCAGTGGTGAAGGCGTACCGAAGGTACGAACCGGCGGCTGCCTTTGGTGTTATCGTTTCTGTTGACTCAAACATCACATACGATAGTTCAAGGAAACACCTGCTCGCTCCTGCACTCGAGAAACTGGGAGTTTGGAACGTGCGTCAAGGCATCTGCACCAGAACCGTAGTTTCTTCTACTTCCTCATGTGCGGTCACTTCCATCGCCTCTTCTTCTTCTTTTCTGGTAACTCTTTATCTTTTTTTTTTAATAAAATACAAGCTTACAATCCTTGTAATCAACAAATATCTGTACTTTGATGAATTTTACTGTTCTTTATTAATTAACAGAAAATTTGATGCCTGAAAAATGCAAGCTTAGTACTTGGTCCGGTTTCTTGAGAACACAGAGTGAACAATATGAAAGTTTCGAGAATTCTAGTTTTTGTTTTCTAAAACTTTTAAAATTTTTTATTGTCAATTTTTTTGTTGATTATGTTTTCTTGTTGTTGAGATGCTTTATTGAGAAATATAAGCACTTATTCACATCTTTTGCTATTTGTTTTGAAGATGTTTATCAAATTTAATTAGCGTTAATTGTGATTTTTAGATTAACACATAATAATATACTAATTAAAATAGCATAGAGTGCTTCACGGTTAGCACTAGTATTTTAATGAATTTTTCTATAAAGTGTTATAAAAAACGCTAAAGTTCATAGGCACAGTGGAACATAAGCACATTTTTTTAAGGCTTCCAAAAGGACCCTAAGGCGCCTTTGGTATTCCTTTCTTGAAAGCACTTTTGAGTGCTTTTCAGTAAAAGAGCTTTTTACAAAGGAATTTAAAAGCCCCATTTGGTTAGAAAAAAAGATAAACTTATAAAATGCTTTTCCAGTCATTTCAGAAGTGCTTTCTTGACTATGTATCTATTAAAATTTTCTTTTCAAAGAATTTCTTATAAACTCTATAGAATTGATGAAAACAGGTTTCAACAATTTGAAAGTGTTTTTAATGGTGTCAAAAACAGTCCTAAACACATTATTATTGTCTGTTACTGAATTTGCAGCTGGAATATTCTTTTTTCATTTCTTTATGGTTCTTTAGTATATAAAAAAGTGAAAACTGATTTGAATGTAGGTAGCTAGTGGGTATGCAGATGGTAGTATAAGAATTTGGGATAGTGAAAAAGGAACCTGTGAGACTACATTGAGTGGACATAAAGGGGCTGTAACTGAGCTACGGTATAATAAGCTTGGTTCTTTGCTTGCATCTGGAAGCAAATATAATGATGTTATTTAATGGGATGTGGTTGGAGAGACCGGCTTGTTTCGTCTACGCGGGCATCATGACCAGGTGTGTTACAGCATTTTAGTTATGCCCCATTTGTTATGATTGTAGCAGGATTTTTTTTCTGTTTACTTGGTGTTGATATGTGTGTTTGCGTATGTGTTGTAGGTGACTGACCTTATTTTCTTGGATTCTGGTAAAAAGCTTGTTAGTTCCTGTAAAGATAAATTCTTGAGAGTATGGGATCTTGAAACCCAGCAAGTTAGTGGTCATCATAGTGAAATATGGTCCATTGATGTTGACCCTGAGGAAAGATACCTGGTCACTGGTTCGGCAGGCGTGGAACTGAAATTTTACACTGTTAAGCACGAATTAGATGATGGGCGATCCAGATCTGATGTTAGTGGGACTGAAATTGTGAACAATGGAGATACTTCCTCTCAGGATAAATGGCAAGTTTTGAAGCTGTTTGGTGAAATTCAGCGACAAAGCAAGGATAGAGTGGCAACTGTGAGATTCAATAGGTCAGGTAGTTTACTTGTTTGTCAAGTGGCTGGGAAAACAGCTGAGATATTCCATATATTGGATGCGGCTGAATCGAGGTGTAAAGCAAAATGCAGGCTTCACAGGAAGAAAGAGAAGAAATCTGCAAAAGTGACAGTTGAAGTAATTGAAAATGGAGACACAAATCACAGAGCTGAAGAGGATGGGAATAATCCAGTGGTTACAGTCCCTGATGTTTTCAAGTTGCTTCAGACAATTCGAGCCAGTAAAAAGATTTGTTCCATTTCTTTTTGTCCAATTACGCCAAAGAGTTCACTGGCTACTTCGGGTTTGTCTTTGAACAATAACTTCTTGGAGTTTTTTTCTGTTGAGTTCACAGGAAGAAAGAGAAGAAATCTGCAAAAGTGACAGTTGAAGTAATTGAAAATGGAGACACAAATCACTGAACTGAAGAGGATGGGATAATCCAGTGGTTACAGTCCCTGATATTTTCAAGTTGCTTCAAACAATTAGGGCCAGTCAAAAGATTTGTTCCATTTCTTTTTGTCCAATTACACCAAAGAGTTCACTGGCTACTTTGGCTTTGTCTTTGAACAATAACTTGTTGGAGTTTTGTTCTGTTGAGAGTAGGGCAAATACAAAAAATCTTGCTATTGAGCTCCAGGGACATTGTTCTGATGTTAGAAGTCTAACACTTAGTGCTGACAACACGCTTTTGATGTCAACAAGTCACAAAGAGGTGAAGATTTGGAATCCAAGCACTGGTTCTTGCCTGCGAACTATTGATTCTGGGTATAGACTTTGTGGTTTAATATTTCCTGATGACAAGTATGCATTTGTTGGGACTAAAAGTGGAACAATAGAAATTATTGATATCGGGAGTGGCACTTGCATTGAAGTAGTGGAAGCCCATGGTGGCTCCATTCACTGGATTGCCGCCATTCCAAATGAAGATGGTTTTGTCACTGGAAGTGCAGATCATGATGTTAAGTTCTGAGGGAGTATCGAGTCAAACTGAAATCTGGCCAAGTGTGTTTTTTATACCTTATCCACTTTGTGGTTATGTGTTTTATTTTGTTTTTTCATTTACTATTTGTAGTAAATAGATTTGTGTTCCTGCATTTTATCTATTAATTACAGTTTTGTTTTATGAAATGCCAGACTGGATGTAGAAGAGGGTCTTTTGTTTTTGTTTTTGTTTTCTGTTTTTTCAGTTTATAGATGCAATTTTCATCTTTCCCTGTGCAGTTTTTTTTCTTTCATGATTGTTTAATTTTATGATATCTTCCAAAAATTCATTACTGCTCAATTTTAAATTGAGATTCTTACCTCTTCCTTGTATAATATATAATATGACATTTTCTGTTTGGTTTACAGGACTCAATGCCTCTCTTCTTGTCAAATGTAAGAACTACAAAGATGAATGATGATATTCTCGCTCTTGCTGTTAGCCCTGACACCAAATACATTGCTGTGGCACTATTGGATTGCACCGTGAAGGTTCAATTAACTTCTCTGGCCTTGCCTATGTTTAATTTTACTTTATCTTCTGTTTTCAGTTTGATGGCTTTTTGTGTTGAAGTTTTCAAGTCGGTTGACAAATCACTTGATTTTTAAATTCTTCTTACTAAGCAAAGGTGCACGGTAATAATTTTTTTTTCAAGTACAGTAATGATAAAGTTATACTTAAAAAATGGGGGATGGTGTGGTGATTGATGAAACAAAATTGGTTTCCTAGCAATACTTTATGATAAAGATACTAAAAAATATGTGGTTTATGGTGAAGTCATAAATTAACAAATCACTTAATTTTCAAATTCATCTTATTAAGTATAGGTGTTCTGTAATAATTTTTTTCAATTACAGTAATGACGATGGAGATGGAGCAGCGATAAATGGAACAAAGTTGTTTTTCCTGCAATCTTTCATCATGGAGTTATATTTGAAAATACCTGGTTTAGAATTATTTCAATCAAAATGAGGCTTGGGAGGAAGTTTTTCTTTTTGTAATTTTTATGTAATATAACACCTCTTTGTCATAGGAAACTTGTATCCATGACAATGGTCATTCTATCTTTGTGTTTTTCACTCAGTCTTGCTTTAATTTGATTTCATTTTTCTTTTCTACTGCTTTCCATCACTGTAATCTTTTTATCATTTTGATGCAATTCTATTAACTTTTTTTTTTCTGTTGTTGTGTTTTTCTTTCAGGTGTTTTTTATGGATTCACTCAAAATTTTCATTTCCTTATATTGTCATAAGCTGCCTGTCCTATGTATGGATATTTTATCAGATGGAGATTGGATTGTGACTGGCTCAGCAGACAAGAATTTAAAGATTTGGGATTTGGATTTTGGTGATTGCCACAAATCCATTTTTGCTCATGCTGATTGGTGCTATATTTTTATAAACGAATATGAAAATATAAAATATATCCTTTTAAATTTGGGTGATGTTGGTGAAACTTCATCTAGCAGTTTTGTTTATAGAAGCTATTTCTGTGGCAGTGTCATGGCAGTGCAGTTTGTGCGTAACACCCATTACATGTTCAGTGTTGGCAAAGTTTGCCTTGTCAAATACTGGGATGCTGATAAATTTGTTGCTTTTAACTCTTGAGGGGCATCATGCTGATGTTTGGTGTCTTGCAATCAGCAATCATGGTGATTTTGTTGTCACTGGATCTCATGACCGATCCATACGTCGCTGGGATCGTACAGAAGAACCATTTTTCATTGAGTTATTTTCTTATTGTTTCTGCTACTAGACTGTTTTATGCAGTTAAAACAATGTGGTAGTTTTATTTCTTGAAAAGATGTATATTAATAGAACGAAGAAGGATCTAGTTGATAAATAGGATGTAGCGGCTGATCTTTTCTCCTCATCCTACGCATCTTAGAATCTTGAGCCTTTTTCTATTCTTTAGTTGGTATTATTTCACGCCTGTGTGAAGTCTTGAATGTGCAGGAAGAGAGAAAAGAGGCTAGAGGAGATGTTTGAATCTGACCTTGAAAATGCATTAGAAAACAGGTATGCACCAAGAGAAGAACTCCCAGAAGAGGGAGTTGTGGCTGTAGTGGGGAAGAAAACTCAAGAAACCCTTACAGCAACTGATTCGATTATTGGAGCTCTAGATATAGCAGAAGAGGAATTGGAGTGTATTGCAAGACATGAGGTATATTTGCATTCCCGTTATCAAACCACCATGCTATTGACATACTAGGAAAAGATAAGCATTAATGTGCTCTGCACTTGGGTTTTACCCACTTCAAGGAAACTGTTTCCCATAAGAGAGGAAAGAATAAATTCCCTGAGGTTGCAGCAGTCAAATAATGAGTTCTATCTGGTCCTTGTTAACAATATGTCTAAATCTCCCTTATCGTTTCCTCCTCAAAAATGCATCAGTTATTCTCAATAACTTAATGATTGCTGGATAAAATGCTTACAATTTGGTTTTTCTTGCTGTGTTAATCTGCAACAACAATGCTTGTTTCTTCTAGTTTGGGGTTTTAAGCAATCTTATTCCCTCAACTGCTGATTATTCGTGAAAAGCTTTTGTTTTCTACCAGTCTACTGAAGTTCCCAAGAATCTTGAGCCAATAAAGACTTAACATAATTGGCTTATGAACAAGTTTCATTAAGAATTGATAATGTTAAAAAATAAAGGATATCAAATGTTTGTGAATGGCCAAATTTCATACTTAAAAACCCAGTTGTTACAATAACGTGAAAGCAAACCGTTAACATGAACTAGTGCATATATAATTCATTTCATAAAATTATTTATGCAACTTTCAGGAGGAGAAAAGCTGGGGAAAAGCTGCTGAGTTTCAAGCAGACGTGAGAATGTTTGGGTTCTCTCCGTCTGATTATGTTCTCCGTGCACTTTCAAATGTTAGCACCAATAATCTGGAGCAGACCTTGCTGGTAAGCTAGCAGCACTGAATTCATTTTCTTGTGATCCCTGGATGATTTTCTGTTTTCTGCAAAAGGGAAAAATGAAAAATAGAGGAGCTAAGATTGTATATTTAATTTCAGTATGGTATTTACTATTGATGTAGTTATTTTTAGGAAATCACCGTTGATGAACATTTGTGTACTTGATAAATGACCCTTTGCAAGTTAACTTTTTGACGGCCACCTTTTCAATTCCTTTGGCCAATGTGTTTTCAATCATTATCTGTATGAGTGCTTCTCTGCCTGTTCATCTTGGTAATGTGTAGCATGTGGCCAGGGTATTTCCTACTTCATCCTGCGCATATAACTTGGCTAGTTGAGGAAACCAGCTGTAATAATATCAGCTCATCTTCCCAACTTGAACCAGTGTCCAGTCGATTGTATGCCTATCAGGAATTGCCCTTAGAAGATATCTCATCCTTGTCACTGTAGCTGATCACATTGTCTCACTCTCATAATTGCTGCATTTCGTTGGAGTCTTGATGCATTAAATTCTCTTTTTCTATCAAAATATGCTGATTGTATACTTACAAGCAATAAGTAAATAAATAAATAAATACATCTACTTTCTGCTATTCTTTTACTGTCCAAATCTGGAAACTATACACTTATTAGGACAAAGGACGAAAAGAACAACAATAAAAATTTGGACCTTTGCCTTTTGAAGTCAAAACAACTTAGTCAAGTGTGCTAAAAATTCAAAGCCTTTTCTTTTGGGCTGGTATATAGTGTAATATAATTATTTTTGGATTGATTGAAACCTTCCACTTTACACTCTGATTTTTTTATCCTAGCGCATAATTGGATTTTAATTCTGATTTTTGGTGCAGGCTTTACCATTCTCTGATGCTTTGAAGCTTCTGTGTTACCTCAAGGATTGGACTTCAAATCCCGATAAGGTTGTTCCATTTGCAACTATAGATATGCAAATTTTTTGGCATTTCTGGAATTGTAATATATGCTTGCATTTGTAGTGTAAATTTGCCTTCTCAATTGCTTATCATGTTTTATTTCATTTTCTGACTTTTTTCTCCCCTATTCTCCCTCTAGTTGATAATTGCCATGGCTACCATCAGACATTACCGTGCCTTAAAAAAATTATGTATGTTACAAAAATAGAAAAACAATCAGTATATTACTATGTACTTTCCTGCCTACTGCAGCAATTTATAATTTGGAATGCCAACCTTTGTCGTATTCTCCATGAGCACATTTTCTGTTTCTGCTGTAAGTTTATGTTATCTGGGTAGAGCATATATATGATGTTTTAATAATTATGCACAGGTTGAATTTTACAAGGTGAAGGGAGCAGTATTATTTATAAATATGATTGTAGAGTTTTGACAATCGAATGCAGTAGAATGCTTGTAGTGATATTTGGTGAATATTCTCATCTGATGTTGTTTTGGCCCAAAATCATGTCTCATTGGTTTACTGTTAACAACCATATATTTCATTTGATGCTATTAGATATGAGATTTTCTTAGGTGTAACACTTAAATAAAATTTTCAGAAAACATACTTTTAGGATTAATGCTGTGACCATTAAAACATTGGTACACAAGAAATAAAACAAAATTCCTGTGATGAATACCATATATCTTATTATTCTGCAAAAAAGGATTCTTATCTGATGGTCCTGCTAGAGCATGTCTAGAGGGAGATCTGGATGTGGCATTAACATTTGATAATGGTGTTATATGCTAAACCAGTAAATTTGAAAACTTTATTTGCATATTTGTAAGTGTGTTCTTATTTGATGAGCATATGTTTATATGAAATTCTGTGCACTGATTATTTATTTATGATAGGGCGTAACAGTTGTATGAATGGGGTCCCTTGTATTTTTATCATTGATTGAATCTTATCTCTTGTGACAAAGGAGTTCGTGATCAAAATTGTTTACTGTACTTAAAGACCTTAGGTTATTGTTGCTGGATATCCCTGTGGTTCTGTTGAATGGAAGCTGTATCTTTCATAATATTTTTTTCCCTTCACCTTTAAAAGAGTATATATGTACCATAGCTATTAGCTTAATCACTTCAAATTTGTAATATAAGAGCATGTGCTAAATATTCCATAGCAAATTCCCTTGAAAGGGTTTCTAATCAATCTGCCAACAAATGCAGCCGTGTAACCATGCTCTTTTACATTAGGTGCTGCTTTCTGTGATGAAGAATAAAGCTGAGAAATTAATTATTCTTCACTAACTTGAGAGGGTTTTAACCTGTTTTAGGAATGCAAAGATACTCTGGGTTTTAATCTTGCTGCAATGGATCATCTCAAAGTTTGTGAATGACGTGTATTTTTTTTTTTCAAATGAATTTTGATTAGAAAAAGTATATGACTTATTTTTAATTTTTAATTTTTAATTTTTATCATTAAATTCAGCAATTGATGGCGTTGAGGTCATATGCACTCTATCGTGATGCAAAAGCCAAGTTGCAAGAAATCCAATCACAGCAATCAAAACGTTTGCAAGCAAGGACAGAGACAAAAGCCGAAAGAGAAAGAAAAAACAGAAAAAATCAAGTGATATACATGATATCGACTTTTGAGAAATTGAATTTCAAGACAAACAAATGCTTTACCGACAATTTAAATATGAGATTTGCCAAATATTCAAGAAAAACTCATTGGTTCACACAAAACAAAGAGAGTTGGAAGATAATAATATAATATAACAAGTGCGAGGGATCTTCTTCATAAAGGCCAACTCAACTCAATAAATTTTGTTTATTTTTCTTGGCTCACTCGAAGCACGTGGCATGTATGGTTGAAGGGGAGTTTTGCTTTTACAAGTTTTGTTTGTTTGTAATATATGTAAAATGATATTTATATGAATTTTGTAATTCTGAATGAATTTACCTGGCTACCCTTGTATTTTACATGATGCGTGTATGGTTGGTTGGTTGATTGGTAAATACCGCAACAGGTTGTTCTTTAGACTGGTTGATTGGTTGCTGCTGTTTTAACACGGCTTGAGCAACTTGCACTTCAAATTATATCTTGTATTGTTAATTATATGTGAGGCTTTTGTTGCATTGCACACAGAAATGTATAATTTTTTTTGAGAGATAGATATCAAAGAATGAGATTATTATTAATTATTAATTTTTTTTTTTTTTTTGGGGGGTGGGTTTGTGTGTGTTGTGGTGGGGTTTTTGGGTGTCGGGGTGTGTGGAATTACATTGAAAGAGCAAAAACATGGGAAACAAATCAAATAAAAGAATAAAGTGAAAATAGTTTTGTTTGTGTTGTGTTGAGTTGTGATCGAGAATGTGATGTCTGTCTAATCGTAGTTATCACCCTCGAAAGTCTGGCCATACTGCCAATCCATGGGGGCAACACCCGTTGAGGTAACAAATCTGCCATCGGTAGTTTGAACTCTGAAGGAAAGTTCCTTGCCGTACATCTTAGTACCAGTCTGCCATTTTTCACCCCAGTTTCTCTTCAATGGTACCCAAAGCCCATCTTCACCAGCCTTCACTTCCACAGTTTCCAGTTCTCCTGCTCCTCCTACGTTCCATACTGATACTAGATTGAAGTGAGGATTCCCAGTTATTGTATACTTGATTCCTCCTACCTTGTCGCATGGAACCCTGCGTCCATTCATTCAATTAATTAGAAAAATGAAATGTATCTTATATGTGGTCAAATTGAACAGAAATAAGCACAAGCTTACCTGCGATATTCAACAGGAATAATTCCACCCTTGTACTCAGCAATTTGCTCGAATGCAGGATAAGCAATATCAAAATGTTCACGGGGTGGGTTGCACCATCCTCCATTATCATTTGATTTATGGAAATCTGGTGGGCAAAAGTTTGTTGCGGTAATATATAGAGATGGCTGTCCAGGCTTACACCATTCAGGATTATCTATACATCTGATCTCAAAACAAGCACCGCAGACCTTCCCATTATTAAACAAAGCTGTGCTCAATGCTGCTGTTGCAATTCCGTATCCTTCTCTTTCCACATCTTCGAAACCACAAGCTCCTCCAAATGTTTCATCGTTACCCTCGTAGAACGTTGCATGAGCACGTTTCCATGGTCCTGGCTTGTATGAATGTGTAAATATTTCTTTTCCTTTTTCAATAGGATCTACTTTTGCCTCTACTGCTACTGGCTGTACTGCTGCTTTTGGATGTGATGGAACAACTACTGGCTGTGGTGGAACAATTGCTGGTTGTGGTAGAACAACCGCTGGTTTTGGCTGAACAACTGCTGGTTGTGGTTGTGGTTGAACAACCGCTGGTTTTGGCTCTACTGGCTTTGGTGGAACGACTGCTGGTTCTGGTTGTGGTGGAACAACTGCTGGTTGTGGCTCTACTGGTTTTGGTGGAACAACAGCTGGTTGTGGTTGAACAACCGCTGGATTTGGCTCTACTGGTTTTGGCTGAACTGCTGGTTGAGGTTGTGGTTGAAAAACCGCTGGTTTTGGCTCTACTGGCTTTGGTGGAACGACCACTGGTTCTGGTTGGGGTTGAACAACTGCTGGTTGTGGCTGAACTGGTTTTGGTGGAACAACTGCTGGTTTTGGCTGAACAACCGCTGGTTGTGGTTGTGGTTGAACTACTGCTGGTTTTGGTTGAACAACTGCTGGTTTTGGTTTAACTGATCGGCATGCTTGTTTTGTACTCTTATGTTTCCAAGCATTTCTCCACCTCTGGTCATTTCCCACGGGTCGGACACTTCCATAAAATATGTGTGGCTGCTTTTTTACCCCCTTGGATTTGGCCTTTGGCCTTGGCCTGTTAGATCGATGACAGTGAGAACGATGATTAGCTGCATCACATTCAGGAAATACAAAAGCAGCTAATAGCAACAGCAATATTGCTGCTGACAAAAATTTCAAAGGCGTCGCCATTTTTCTTTTATATATATATCCCAAACCCAAATTAAGGAGCTGCCTGGCACTGCCTTTGAATGTTTTGTCTCTCTTTATTTAATTATTTTGCTTTTGATTTGCTCCCCTTTCCTCTTCTCGTCCATGCATTATATATAAATACTTGTGTTCTGTTCTACAAATGATTCCGGGTATGATTCCATCTTTTACTCTCCTTCAAAACAGAAAAACTATCCATGCAACAACTATTTTTAGAGTTTTCTCTTTTTTAGGGTTTACATCATAATACTAGCGATGCTATAGAAAAGGAAAATATATTTTTTTTTAAGTTAAAAAAAGTCAAATCAAAATAACTATTTATACGCTATGGGTATTATTAGCGAACGGTTTGGGATTGTGGTTGTCCTGGTCAAACTCTAAAAGCTAATTTATAAGTTTGATAATATATATATATATATATATATATATGTATGTACATACATACACGCTACGAGTTCTCTCATCCAGTCCAGACGCCTAAATGCGCATGAGAGACACTTACCGTATTTTAATTTTCGGTCTTTGAATTCACCCAAGGGTAGGTAGATATTATAAATATAATAAGTAATTTAATTTTTACATAATTTACTAAAACTGTCCGTTGTCAATTTAATCAATGGGAGTTTTGTAATTTAGTGGCTCATCATCATCTTGCAAAACATGTATGTGCAGGGGCTTTCAAGGTCCCAGCAAAATTAAATGTTGCCCGAACAGTTTTAGAAAGAAAGTTATATGATATAAAATTTTATTGAGCCTCTACGTGGTGGTTTCTGACTAAACGGTAGAGGATGATGAGGTGACATTACTGATTTTATATGCTACAAATTCTTTTCAAAATTCAACTAAAAAGAAACGTTACCCGGTTTTGAGTTCGGGAGTCAAACTCAATACCCTTCTGAAAGTTTCTAAACCTAGTTAAGAGATGTGTTGTAGTCTCGGAGAACTATGATCGTATGAGATACTAGTACAGAATTTGAATATTAGTCATATCATAACCAAGGCCCAACAAATAGTGATAAAAAAAATACAAAAAACATGGAAAAGTCTTAGACAAATAGGTTTATTAACCAATTATAAATCTGGTCATCAAATATATAAATATATATATATATATATATATAAATATATTCAATACATATTGTCTTGAAAGTGAAAGATAATTTTATTTATCTATGAAATTTTAACAAGTGATAGAGTCGATGCTCTAGCACCAATCTATTTTTTATAAATTATTAATTATTTATATAAGTTTATAAATTTTTGAGATCATTCTTTATTAGTTAAATGATATTCAAATTTGTCTTTTACATATTTATTAATAATTTAAATTTGTTTAAATTAATGAATATAATTGATAAAAATTTAAAAATATTCATTGTAGTGAACAAATAGTTATTATATTGAAAAAACTTCACTATATAGTATATTTTCAAAAAGATTCATGATTATTAGTCTACTAACATGGGTCGGTTAATAAATCGAATAGACTGACATATATAATGTATTTTGATAGATTCAAATAGTTTATCTTAATGAACCATAAGTTTGTATATACATGTGGGTGAGTGCTCATTAAAAAATAGATTCACTAAATTGACTCATCAAAGACTCTTAGTAGACATTCTACAAAATCGTAAAGAGAAGGCCTTTCCAAGTTGAGTAAGCATATGTAGTTCTTTGACTTTAGATACTACGATAATCTTATGTGTGATCCTTTATTCTTAAATGCCATATATGTCAGAAGTCTTTTATGATCTGACCTTTGAATAGTTGTTGGGAACAGACTAACATACATGGAGGTTGTTGTGTATTCATTAAAGGATTTGTCACTCCATGTGATTGGGGTGAATATATTATGATATTTAGAATCATATTGCATTCAATCTATGATTAGAGTAGGTAGCTCAATTTGTATGATTTACAAGAATTCATGTCGTTTGGGATCGCTATGATATGATGTTGAATACCACTCATTGACTTATATAAAAGTTATATATGATAAATGTACGTGAATCTAGTAAGTCACACAACATGAAGTGTGAACATTAGATGCTTGAATAACATTAATCAAGAGTTGATTAAGGGAATAATGAATTAATTATAATATGATTATAATAGTTTATTAAAGAGACTAATGTGTAAATGAATTAATTATAATATGATTACAATATTTTATTTAAAAGAACAAATATGTAAATGTTAAGCATGATGTGTATATGTAAATTATAATGTGTAAATATTAAGAATGATGTGTAAAGAAATATGATAACTTAAAATTGAGATGTGGGATCGTGCCAAGCGCATTGGGAACGGTTGCCGGGCACTCGCTTTCAGCAGAAAGGAGAGAGGAGCCATGTCCATCATACGGATAGTGCGAAAAGGCTCTCCAAGGACCAAAAACATATATATATATATATATATATATATATGAACATTTTAAAATTTAAACAATTTAAACAAAGCATCAACACATATGAAGTACATATACCTTAAATGTTGATGTCCGGAATAAGCTAGTCGTTAGCTTGAAGGCATGTCACACGCACTAGGTTAATTGCGACGGGTTCCAGTTACTCGAATTTGTGTTTGAAAACTTAGAACAAGTTTTCTACTTTTTAGAAAATTTCTAGTTCTTGTGGAAGAGAAGGAAACTCATGAAATACCTTTTACCTTTTTCCTCTTCTTCTTTTCTCTCTCTATTCTTTTCTTTTTTCTCTTTTTGATTTTGATTCATGGCAAAGAGGGAAGAAGAAGAAGAACAATGTTTTGGTTTCTCAATTCCTAAATTGTGAGTTCCAAAATCCACTTGCTTTCTTTCATCCACACACTTTGTTCAAAACAAAAATAATGGATTACATGTGGCAACAAGCTAATGGATGAATTCCAAAATTCAATTAAATTTCATTAACTCATTTAATGAAATAAAAATATCTTAATATATATTATATTAATCATATATATAAATGTATATACACACATACTTGAGATATTTTATGAGAGAGAGAGGAAGTTATTTTATTTATACAATATAAATAAAATATAATGATTACATTTTAATATTATATAATATATAATTAAATATAATCACACTTATAATGTTTGACATTCAAACATTAAATGCAAAAGACATTTTCTCTTTCTTAAAGTTCTTTAATCAAATTAAAGAATTAATTTTAACCATTGATTCAAAATGAATAAACAAGATCTAATCAAGAATTTGACACTTGATAACATCATATAGTATCATTTGTCAATCAAAGATCAATTTGACTAAATAACAATTATTTAATCATTAATAAATAAACTATTTATTTATTAATATCTTTACAACAAAATATCTTTTCTAAATTTTCATATTTCCATAAATCATATTTACGTAATTCGAATTATTGTCGAAATATTTTTCATGCATACGTGTGCTAGCACGTCTTAATTAGGAAATAATTATTTATAATAAAGAATTAAATTGCCATCCAATCAAATATCATAACAATATTATTAACTAACTTAATGAATATTGTACATGGCAATAACCATCATCATCAAGTATCCGATATATGTGTGACCATTTGGGTTCATCGTGAATTAGACATGAGCGGATACGAACCATTTCGCATCACTTCGGTACAACTTCTTGCATCCGAAGTTCCCAATGATCCTGCACAACCTCTATCAAGATGCCACGACCCTCAGACACTAATGAATGAACTCATATAGTCATACGTGTATGTGGTAACATCCCTCTGCTGTCGACTCCAGATCGAGTGCTGGTCATGAAATCGTCAAACCCCTAACTCAATCATATGAATAGGGTCTTAAATTATATATGAGATTCGTTTATCCAAAAACACATTTTCGAAAACACGTACTCAAGCTAGAGATTTCATTTCCATGTATGACATCTCCACCTAGGATCTCAAGTTCAAATATCCGAGCCAGCAGATTTCATCTTGGTCATCACCTGTCCTCATACACTAAGAATACATTGCCAGCAAGCTTCTTTCACCAAGCGTGGCTGGATACACAAATAACCGATGTGCCTCAGTACAGATGATAACTGTGATACCTCAGATCAAAGGACTATTGGTATACTAGTACGGCTGTGTGACATATCATTGACTGTGGATAATCACTCATATGATTCGTCACGTTTAGTCACTTTCAGTAACACGTTATTTAATGTATCACCTATATTTATGCTCTTATGATCTGAAACTCGTCACCCAACTATTAACATCCAACACTAATCATTGACAACATTAAACATACAAGTCATGTAATGTCATACTCCTATATAACATTATTTCAACAGAAAATTGATTTGGATTTACAAATTAAAACTCTGTACTCATATCTACAACTCTTTACAGATAGAGCCTTGACATCATAATATACCACGATATCTCATTCTGCATTATTTATTTATTAAAGTAACTGTAAATGTAAAATGATATTAATGTCATTTTATTAATCGTAAACTATTTACAATTAATTATAGAAATATATTTATATACAAGGAATGATATTCCTGAACCATATGACATGATTGATTCTATGACATATCTCTAACAATAACAAAGCTTTGCAAAATTTTGATTAATGTAAGGCTTTGTGATATGTGTACTGACATGTGTAAGAAAATCATTTAGACTTTCACATTATATAAAGTTAATTAAGTTTTGATTTTAGACATGAAAAATTGGCTATAAATTATTATTGCTTCTGAAACCTCTCTACCACTTTTGAGAATTCAAATTTCCTCTATTGTGGAGTTCTTAGCGGACAAGTTAGAGACCATCCTCTAGTGGAGGCTTTACTAAAATAAACAATTATTTCTTGAAGTTTATCTCAGTAACCAGTAACGTATCATTTAATAGTTAATTAATTTTTGACTTTGATAATTATTATCATATATCTGCACTGATAAGTAGTGTTGTCAAACCCCTTTCCATACATACTTTACACATAAGGTCATTCCAGAATTTACATACAATACTACACCATTATTACATAAGTCTTATACAATTATAATTATTAAAAATTCTTACACGTACAAAATTAACCATATTACAAAATTCTCATCTTCCAAACTACACTAATAATTACATGTAACAAAAAATTTCTTCTATCATAACTATCTTCGCTCGCGATTTCTCTCCCTTTTATGCTTTATTCTCTGAAAAATAAAATTTTACAATAAAATAATGAGATGCAAGTTCAGTAAGTAAATCATACAAGTTTTCTCATATCGATGTGATATAGAACATATTTGCTCAAACATATCAATAAAATTTTCAAACTTTCTAATAATACAGAAGTTCATTCATACTATAAATATTTTCAGAATGACTCAATCATTTAATGTTACTTGTACCTACGGTGATTCGGATCCATAATGTAATTACGTATTCCATTTAAAGCGGATATTTTTCATTTTGATTATAACAAAAACGTGCATAGCACTATAAATAGAATTCTTACTAGCTCTCAAGTCCTGTATTTGACATGAGACTCAATTATGTCAGAATAAACATTAACTAACAAATAAAGCCATAAAATGCATTTTCATTCATAAACTTTACACATCGACAACATTTTCAACAATCATTTCATGAACTTGATATCAACATATAAAACATAAAAAATTTATAATTTTTATACCATTTTCAAAAAGATGCTCAGATATCATATTATTTCAAAACAGTAAAAATACATGCACAATTTACTTACCTCTATTCCAAATTCCACGAGTATATTTCTATATCGATGACTCGTCCTAGTTTCCTTTTTTTTTTTTTCTCATTTTTCTTTTCTTTCTTCTTTTTCCTTCTTTTACTAAATAAATATATGGATTAAATTAAGAAATTCAATAATTTTCTTTATTTCCTATTTATACTTAAATGAAATGGATGGATATGATGAATTCCTTTAATCCAATAGTCAAGATGATTGCCACCTATTCTCCACTTTACTTGGCCCACATTCATCCATATCTAAAACCATAAGACTTGGCCAAGATGATGCCAAATGGATGGGTGAGATCATAACAAATGGATGGCTAAGATTAAATAATAAATGAATGGGCTTAATCCTATGTTTGGGCCTAACAATTTATTACCTACAATTAGAAAATTAATTCAAACACTATTTTTAGCTCAAAGTTCAATTATAACCCAACTACATGAAATTAAATTTGGGCTTAAACAAAAAATACTATTTTGAACCCAAAATCCAATCATTTATCCAAAATCTTAAATTACATAAAATTTTAATTAAATAAATAACTCTAAATTATACACTTGAATTTCCTAAATGTTGCGAATGTTACAATTCTCCTTTTTTTACAAAAATTTTGTCCTCGAAATTTAGTAAGTATTTTGTTCATTAGAATAGATATGGATATTTTTCTCGAATTTCTGTCTCTTGTTCCTAGGTGGCCTCTTCTACAACGTGATTCCTCCAAACTAATTTTACTAAAGGGATCTTCCTAAAGCGTTGTTAATCTTTATGATCTAGAATTTAGATAAGAACCTCCTCATAGGTCAGGTCTTCTTTAAGTTGAAGTGGTTCATAACTCAACGTATGAGTAGGATTAGCGATGTACTTGCCAGCATTGATACATGAAATATATTATGTACTCTCGACAAAGATAGAGGGAGTGCAAGTCGATAAGCCACATCTCCCACTCTTTTTAGAATTTCAAACGGGCCAATAAATTTAGGGTTTAACTTTTCTTTCTTACCAAATCTCATAACCCCTTTCATTGGACCCACTTTGAGGAATATCTTTTCTCCCACAGCAAACTCCAGGTGCTTTCTTCAGTTATTAGCATAGCTCTTTTGTTTACTTTGGGCAAATTTCAACCTTTCTTTTATCTTCTCGACCGCCTCACATGTTAGTTGAACAATTTTCGGCCCCAAAATTCTCCTTTCTCCGACCTCATCCTAATTAAGTGGCAACTACACCTCATTCCATAAAGTGCTTCATATGAAGCCATGCCAGTAGTAGATTGAAAACTATTAACTATCGGTTTGTAGATAACAAGTAGTAGAAAATAAAATTTTAATACCTAACTTACCCACAACACTTTCCAAAAGTAACTAAGGAACTTAACATCCTTATTCGAAACAATAGTCCAAGGCACTCTATGTAGTCACACAATCTCTTTAAAGAATAGATCAATAATGTTTGTAGCATTGTCAGTCTTATGGCATGCAATGTGTAACACTCCATTCTCATACTTATTCAATCAATCATTATTACATAATACTACATCATTTCATATAAAGAGTGTTACTATTACATA
>JAXCLQ010000003.1:7000545-7057710 GCA_035584115.1 Cedrela odorata
TTGAACAAATTCGGTGAATTTGAAAAGAACATATTTGGCAAAAGACCAACTTCTTAACATTTATCCCTTATTTATTTTTATATAAATAGATGCTTAGATGAAGCATGGGGAACATCTTTACTTCTTCATCTATTCTATAGTTCTTATTTTCTTTACATAATGAATTTCTAAATTTGTAGTTAGGGTTAAGTCGAAGTTTTGATGAGTTTGTAGAGTTATTCTTTGATCATTTGATTTGTACTTTAATATAAATCATTCAATTAAGTAAATTTTATTTTTTAATAGTGTTTTGATTTATTAGAAAGCTTAATTTATTATTAACAAATGATATATTAAATACTTATATATTTTTTAATCTCAAAAATAAGATAAGTTGTAGTTTTCAATAATTAATTTAAAAGTTAAATATTTTATTTTCTTACATTTTCTTATAGAGATGCTTTCATATATTTAAATATTTTATTTTTTTTAATTAAGATTACTCTTTAATAAATTCTTAATTAAGTTATTAGAAAAGTATTAAGAATGATGTTTATAAATTTCTTTAAAGTGGATTTCTGATACCATAATGTCTAATGAAATTGATTTTTCATTTTAAAAATCAACAAATCAATACAATTTTCAAAAATATTTGAACAATTGAACTTATAATGTATTTTCTATAACTAATTGTGAATTATGATCAAAGTTCTTAATTAGAGAATTAGATAAGAAAACAAGAAAATTAAGAAGATGTATTTCCTAGGCTATCTTGTACGATCATTTAAATAAAACATTATATTAATAACAATTTTTATTATTCAAGTCTAATTAATCTATCCACACCACTAATAAATATAAAATATATCTTTTTTTATTAATATAATATTACCAATCATAAATTATAAAAAATAAGTAATTTTGAGAATATTATCAAAACTTTAATTCTTCCGTAGATGTCACGTAAATGCCCCACTGCAATTAACTTACCTGCAATGTAACAGTGTACATTCTGAACTGTGTCCTTTAATTTAATGCACTCTAGTGTTTTATTTTTTTTCAAATAAAATAAATTTCGCGTAAGTCTTATTTATTTTAATACGTATATAATTATTTTTCCCAATTGTTAATTTATATTTTAAAATTTGGTAAAGTATGTTGATATGAAAAATAACTGCAAAATTAAAAATATTAGATAATATAGGTTTGATAAATAATTTTAAATTTTTTTTTTTAAAAAAAGAAAAAAAAGAAAAGAAATATAGGTTTGGTGGATTAATATAATAGGTCTATGGAATTAGGGTTGGTGAAATTAGAGTAATTCAATTAATATTAATGCTTATTAATAAAATCAAGTGCTTGAACCAATTTTTAATATTAATGCGAAGAATTTGACAGTTAATTAAATGAAAAGGATAAAATAAAATTTTAATTGTACGGAACAATTTTATTAATGTCACTCTCATTAGATTTTTTTTTAAAAGTTGCTTTTTGACTTTTGATTTTAAGGGGCAATAATAGAAATTTATGTCTTAATTTAAACAAATAAAAAAAATTGAATTTTTGACCAATATAATCCAAAAAAAGTCCCATTTATATTTATAACCTAACTTCCAAATGTGTTAAATTTAGGGTCAATTATAAGAATTTCTGACAAAAATGTTTATGTTTCTTATTTGTATATATCACTAATGCAAATGGGTAAAAATTTAGTTTCATTATATTTTAAAAAGTTAAGTAAACTAAAATGATGATAATCAAATGTATCAACAACTAACTTTATACATTCACGGTATTGATTAATATTTATTTAAACGAGTTCATTTAAAATAAATTCGGGAAAATTACTTTTTTTTTATTCAAGTATGATAAATATGATTTGTGTTGTAAATTTTATTTTGACTTAGGTTTAATTATACTTGTAAAAAGTTTATAAATATATTTAGTTTAATTTTTATGCATATATTCAATGTGATACTTATTATATGATGTGATATTGATAATTTTTGAGAATTTTGGATCAAGAAAAAAAGAGAACAATATATCCTTTGATGATTTTTGTCGAGGGAGGAATGAAAATAATCGGGGGAGCATTATCCCTTACAAATTAAATTTTATACATCCCTTGACGATTTTAATTCCCCCCTTGACAATTTTCATATATCTTTTGACAATATAAATACCTTCCGTGATAATTTCTAAGTCTCCTTTGACAATGTCCGTACTTCCCTTGACAAGTTTTATACTTCCCTTAATGATTGTTATACATCCCTTAAAGATTTACGTATAGGATGACAATGTTTACTTTGTATTTTTATTTTTCTTGTCCAGTTGAATGCATTTCTCTGGTTATAGTATTTTTTAATTCTTCGACATTTATATTTTTTTATATGTGTTTAAGAATCTTTTTCAAAATTAATGTTTAATAATTATCTTATTTTTACACAGATGAAACGAGTTCATTTAATAATTGTATCCGAATGAACATGAAAGAGTTCACCAGACGAAAATGAAACTTATAACAATAGTCGCAGTTTTAGTTTGGCAATAAGAAGAAATATAAACTATATAAAACTCGTTAATGAACTATATTCTTTATGTCGAAAGAATCTAGATGGATTTAACGTTAAAATGAGGTTTATGTATAGACATTGCATATTCTCATCTATTTGGCATTCAAGATCGAGTGATGTAATTGACGATACAAATGTGATTTTTTTTTATTGATTTGAATAGTTAAGTTGTAATATTTGAAGGGTTTATGCTGCTATTTATCACATTTGAGCATCGAGATGTAGGAGTAGGGTCTTCCTATGTTCAAGCTACTTAGTCGTTCATCTGTCTATTACAGACTAATTTTGCAAATCTGTTTATTTCTTCAACTGGTAGTAACCAAGTCAATGTTATAATCCTTACTATAATTGTTAATGCATCATACTCGTTGATTAGTATAATGAATATTCTACTCACAAGTACTTCGGTTAGTATAATGAGTAAGATACTAGCCCTAATGATATATTTTTTACATCTAGGATTAATACTGATGTTCAATTACCTCTTAATGTGTGCGTATTCTCTTTCACATACGAAGATGTTGGCCTATCGAATTACGATTCGCTACAGTTCATACCTTAAATCCCTCTACCTATTAATTTATTAATTGATGTCTTCTCTAGTAAAAATTATATGAAACCAAAGAAAAATTACGTAGAGATTTGAGTTTGCTTACAATGAGATATAATTTTCATTTTCAAATTCATAAGTTAATATTACATCATTTTAAGGCAAAATGTCAAGATGACAGATGTAAATGACGTGTTTGGGCAGTATTAATGCATGAAAATACTTACTTTCATGTGAGATGGATTGAACAAAAAAATTAATGGATAGAAGCGGTAAGAAACATGTCAGTTTATCTTGTCGATTAATATGAGTTACAAGTAAAAGACAAAAAAAGAGATGAGATTGTAGACTTCAGTGCGAAGACATGTACATGCAGAAAATTTGAGTTAGATCAACTTCCATGTGCTTATATGTTTGCTACATGCAAACATATTAATTTTCAGCATCATATCCTTTACTTACGATATTACAATACCGATATATATATTTTTTGGCCTATAGAGATCATATTCACCCTGCTAGTCATCAATTGAATATGGTTATTTCTAGTGAGTTACATTCTTCAATTATCTTGCCACTTATTTAGCACCTAGAATCATAACGATGTAGGACACAAAGGAGATCATTAGCTGGTGAAGAAGTGGCGAGACGAAAATGTACACGTTGCAAGCAATACGGACATAACAATCAGACTTGTAATAATTTAGTGTCATTGCAATAAAATTAGGTGGCAGTTTGTCGATTTGTATTCGGATATGTTATACATTTTGTAATAGAACTGAAAGCGGGCTTATATTTGGATATTTGTATTCTGTAATGAATTTATGTATTTGAGTTATGTTAATTAATTGTTATGTGGTTAATTAATTTGTAAGTATTTAATTGATTTGTTATTAATTTATATGTGTTTAGTGCCTTTAGTGTCCTGATGATGCCATTATTATTCCTAGTCATATTATAAAATAAATATATAAAAATCAAAATGTCATCACAAAAAAACACGGTTAGTACATTTGGAAAGGAAGCATAAAAATTAGCTATCAATTCTGGATCTCTCGATAAAAATCATCGATAGAAGTATAAATTTCATCAAGGGATCCAAAATTGAATTCATACATCTCTTGATGATTGTAAAGGAAATATAAAAATTGCATCAATTTTGGATCTCTCGACGAATATTATCAAGGGATCTAAAATTGAAATCATACCTCCCTTGATATTGAAAATGAAGCATAAAAATTGTATAAAATTAAAATCTCTTGATGAATATCATCGAGAGAAATATGAATTTTATTGAGGGATCTAAAATTGAAATCATATATCCCTCTATGGTTTGAAAGGAAACATAAAAAATTAAATCAATTCTAGATCCCATGATATAAATCATTGAGAGAAATATGTTTTTCGTCGAGGAATTTTGCACTCCTTGATAAAACTCAGACTTTCCTTGATGACTTTTGTCAAGTATCAAGGCATGTTAAACGTTCACCACGACAGAAATCATTCCTCTCTCGATAATTTCAGTTGAAGAGGTAGTCCACTCTCAATCATCTTCGTCAATTTTAATTTTTTTTTAATCACCCAATACTAGTATTTACAACTAAAATAAAAATTTTTTCAATATGTTTACCTTAAACTGGTTTCTAAACATAGATCATGTATTGTTTACTCTTTAAATTAAGAAAATAGTAATTTTAATTTCATTTTTTAAATTCAAAAATATTGGGCATATCAGTTATGGAGGATGTGTTGGAGTCGCCGATTTTTGTTGCCTTTGTTGCCTTTGTTGCCTTTGTCGCCTTTGTCACTGTTTGAGGGGAATAATTTGTGTGCTTTGTGTGTTTTAGAGGGAAAACAAAAAGAACCAAGTTTATAAACGTGTGTGTTTAGAGGAAAAACAAGAGACAAGGGTATGTTTATTCAAAATCCTTATAATTAGTCCTAAATATAAAATATTTAAAAGTTGGACTATAAATATAAATTAAGAGTATTTTTAAGCTATATTGTGAAAAGCCCAAAAATAATTAAGATAAATTAATAATGTATATAAATAATGTTAAAAATAGAAATACCAACAAAACAGTACTATTTTATTTGGTCAACGGCGGTGGAGCCAAATATTCAAAATTGTCAGAACTCAACACAAACAATGTCAGGGATATGAAAGGAAGTTAATGCATTTTCTTTCCATTTTTCATTCCATTTCTCTTCTTGTACTCTAAAAATATTATAATGTTAATTTAGAATAACACTGATCTGATTCTGATTTGCTACTTCTACTACCACTACACGTTCTGAGATTAAGACTGAGTCTGAGTTTGATTGTCTCTCTCCTCTCACCCTGGAGATGGATTTTGCAGAGCTAAGAGACGCTGTGGAGAACATTGAATTAGTTGACGGCCACGCTCACAACATAGTTGCCTTAGAATCAAGTTTTCCTTTCATCAATTCCTTCTCTGAAGCCACCGGTGACGCCTTATCCTACGCACCCCACTCCCTTTCCTTCAAGGTATTATTGCCTGCTCTGCTGCTTGCTGCTAGCCTAGCATTTGCTACTTAATTGCTTGCATAGCACTAGAAGACTCTTAGTTGCTCATATTAATTAATTAATTAATTTAACCTGTAAATTTATCAAACACTTTCGAGGCGTTGTTTATTTCTTCCCTTTTTTTTTTGTTTTCTCCTTAACAACTTGCTGGATCTGGTTTCCTTTTTGTTAATTATCTACTAAAATTAAATTAATATATGAATCACACCAAACTTGCCATTGGATTCGCCTACCGCTTGCCTATGCATTGCTAGAACTAAACTGTTAAAAGTAAACCAGACACATTGCGATAGATTTTGTTTTTTCTTTTCATTTTGATTATCTATTCTGATTCAATTGATTTATTATTATCATCATTATTATTGTTGTTTTTATGCAGAGAAATTTGAGGAATATTGCTGAGCTTTATGGCTGTGAGTCATCGTTGCATGCTGTTGAAGAATATCGTAGAATCTCAGGGTTGCATTTGATTAGCTCAATATGCTTCAAAGCTGCGAACATCACTGCTTTGCTCGTTGATGATGGACTGAAGTTAGACAAGAAGCATGACCTTGAGTGGCATACAAGTTTTGTTCCATTTGTTGGTAGAATATTGAGAATTGAACGTCTGGCTGAAGAGATTCTTGATCAGGTTAGATACTTTTTCAATTTGTTTACTGCTAGTATGAAATTTCCTGTTGTCTTATATTGGTTTTGAGCATTTTGTTCAGTTGAAAATGAAATGTATGTTGCATTGTTTCTATTATCCTTTTTTTTTCATCGACTCAAATTAAGACATCAACTTATTCATGTAAATGAAATGAACCTACATAATGTTGTTTCTATCTTCTTGCTTATTTTGAGTTATTACAGGGGACACCAGATGGATCTATTTGGACTTTGGATATGTTCACCAAAGCATTTTTGGATAGCTTGAGATCATATCCTTTTAGTGACTTTAGACATTTTTAATAATACATTTTTTTTTTGCTCTAGATGGCTTGGCTCCTGCTAATTGTGTTCACCATGCCACAACTTATCCCTCCCTCATCCACTTCTACTCTGTATTGCAAGATGGTTATGGGTTGGGATTTGCTTAGAAAAGTAGATAATGGGCTGGGAAAGTTTTAATAGTCGTGTCTGTATCATTTTCTAACTTTATATTAGATAGACATGGAAAGCTTCACTACATGGTTTCCTTACGATCTCTGTTACAGTTGCTGATAAAATTCTTGGCTTGAAAAGCATAGCTGCGTACCGTAGTGGTTTAGAAATTAATACTCATGTCACTACAAAAGATGCTGAGGAAGGTCTTGTTGAAGTTTTACGCGGTGGGTATAGCATGTTTTTTGGGGATTTTCCATATTCATCGCAGGATGCAATAATCATTTTCTTTTTCCAGCTGGAAAGCCTATCTGCATCAGTAATAAAAACTTTATTGACTACATCTTCGTTCGTAGTTTGGAGGTTGCTCTATGCTTTGACTTGCCATTACAAATACACACAGGGTAAGAAAATCTTTTTATGTTGTTATAGGCTACCATTATGCTTTGATTAATGGCAGAAAGATATGGGAAAGAGATGAAATCTTGAAGTTGAGGCTGTGTGGGAAATTCAAGTATGCGGACTGCCTTATTTAAGCTCTGACTTTTAAGTATTTGTTGCATGTTCTAGTCTACTCCAGAAAACACCTAAATGACTAGAAGTTGAAATGAATTTATGGGGTGCCGCGGTTAGGTTGACCAAATTTTGTCCGGCCCTCTTTTGTGAATTCCTACAGCTCCTAGATTTCTAGTTATATTTCATTTTCCTATGATAAGCTATCAACAAAGCATTAAGGCAATCTTTATGATCATTTTCTGTTATGGGTCTTTGTTTATTACAATTCTCTTTTTCTTCCTCACGACTAGCTTTGGAGATAAAGATTTGGATTTACGGTTGTCCAATCCCCTTCATCTACGAGCCATTCTCGAGGACAAGAGGTTTTCTAAATGTCGCATAGTGTTATTACATGCATCATACCCATTTTCAAAGGAAGCCTCATATCTAGCCTCTGTTTACCAGCAGGTAAATCTTTTGATATCCCATGAGTCATTTGACATATTTGCTCATGTGTTTCCAATGTTCAGGTTGCAAATTTCCCGCCAAATAATTCAAAGCTTTATTTTCAGGTGTACCTTGACTTTGGCTTGGCAGTTCCTAAGCTTAGTGTTCACGGGATGGTATCCTCAATCAAAGAACTTTTAGAGCTAGCACCAATGAAGAAGGTGACAAAATTTTTGTGAAAGAAAATATGTAAAGAGAATATACAAGAGTTTTTGGAAAAGTCAACTGTGTGCACAAGGATAACTAGCTTAATTTTTTTTTAAAAATTTTTAACAAGGGTATGTCAGTATCTTTAGGGAAGATTTTACTTGTGAATAACCACTACAAAACTACAGTAATTTTTCATTGATGATCTGTGACAATAGCCTTTTTATATTATCGTCGCTCGCTCTTTCTGCTTGCATGCATGCATTTGTTCCTTCCTCTGACCAATAAGCTTTATCTTCACCTTGGCTGCAGATCTATCATTTTAACACGTTTGATGTATAATCACCAACTCTTTTGCAAATTTAATCTACTTTTTAAAATGTTGTAGAAAATGGTGTCCTAAGGCTTGTGATAATGTACAGAAAGTTGAAAAGTGCTTTACTTAATCTGTATGTGGAAAGTTTTTTAGTTTCTACTAACAACTATTGTTAAACATAAATGAACTTGCAGGTCATGTTCAGCACTGATGCCTATGCGTCTCCTGAAACTTACTACTTAGGTTCGTTTCAGTTATCATATATGTTGATATCTTACCCGGGCATGATGATAATTCTAGTTTGGCTGAGCTATGTATGAGAGTGGATGTTCTTTATTATACTTTTCATCTCTTTTGTTCTTCATTCTATCACTCATAAACCTTTACTACTGTTTTTGATTCATTTTGTACTTTCTCTGCATTGTATGTAATACATAACAGGTTTCCTAAGAACTAGCTGTCTTTATGAAATAGTCTATACATAATTGTGTTTTCAGGTTTGCTATTGCCTGTGACTATAATTGATTTCATCTATTGCTGTTACATTCAGGTGCAAAAAGAGCACGTGAGGTTGTCTTTTCTGTTCTACGTGATGCATGCATTGATGGTGATCTCTCGGTTGCTGAAGCTATTGAAGCCGCTAAAGACATTTTTGCTCAAAATGCTATTCGGTTTTACAAGCTCAATTTAGGCGTGAAATCTTTTGGTTCGAAGGATAATCTGCATCAAACTTATGTGAAGGAGTCTGATACCTCAAAAAATGGTGTTTCACTTGTTCGCATCATCTGGGTTGATGCTTCTGGACAACACAGATGTCGCGTGAGTTTCATTTGTTCGTAATTGTTCTTGATTTAGCTTGTGCATTGAGTGTTGGGATTCTCGGTAGAAGATTGGCTATATGTTTAGAAGTTGAACCGTAAAATTTTTTGTTAGCCAGAAAGAATATTTTAATGCTCTTTAGTGTCTGAGAATTGTGCTGCTGAAAAATATCTCTTATTAACTCAGCTAGCACATTTGAGAACAAGAAGAGGCATACACTTATTGATGAGGTTTACCCTTATTACCATATGAAAAGGAATTCCCTTTATATTCTTGAATGCCAGTTTCTGAATCACAGATTGGCTGTACAAGTCTAATTCATTTTTAAATGCAACTGTAATGTAGCATACAAATGTTCAATAACAGTGATTGCACTTAATGTTATTCATACCTTGCTTTAGTTACAACTGTAAGTTACATGATCCTTTATTCATTTTCTTTAAATGAAAATTATTGATGAGTAATTGATGCCCTCTCCCTGCTGTATGAGCCGTGTGTTAGGTACATCACTTTTATTAGGATCACATAAGATCGCTGACTCTACTACTTCAGCTTTAGGGATAACTTGCTTTTGCTGTGGATGTCTAAATTCTTAAAATCATCTTTGGTGTGATTGGCTTGTCATTTTGTCTCATCTCTCTGAATTGCAGTGCCAATAATACATGACTGCTCTCATTTAGAATGCACACTTGTAAGCTTATTGAAGGAATTTTATTTGACAAAGAAGGGTCTGGTTTAATGTCTGTTTGTAAATACAAAGGAAAGAAAAAACAAAATTGGAATATAACAGAGAGAAATGCCAATATATTTCTTTTATATAATTGTGAGCAGATTGAAAGTAGATTTTTTCATTTTAGAAGGTAACAATGAATGCAAGAAAATGTTCTTTGAGAAAAAGAAAAATTTGTAGATTGTAAGGTTGTTGTAGAACAGGCTAGGCGAGTTCAGCATTATTTTTATTTTGCTTACCATTAGTTAGATTGGATTTTAGTTTCTTGTTAGAGTCATGTTTGATTTACTTATTTTAGTTGGTTTTGTTATTATTAGGTAGAAATTCTATTTCTTATTAGCAGTAGATTTCTTTCTTTTATGTTTCATTGATCTTGTTGGAGTAAGAATTCTATTTTCTTATTGGAAGTAGAATATTTTCTCTTTTGTTTAGGTTATGGCCACTAGAAATAAATAATACCTTAGTTTCAATTCTTAGGCAGGCTTTGAGATTATTGAATAAAGATAATGATGTTCCCCCTATTTCTTCTAGATTTTCTCCCCTTTCTATTGTTACTACTTAGCTTCTATTTGGTGCTACATCAAAGGTATTTTCTGGGGCCCAAGAAGTGTGGAAGTGATTAAACCATAATAAATTAAAGAGAAGTACAGATGAAGAGTCATATTGGGAAGCACAACATAATTTGTTGGAAGTTGATGTGCTCAGAAATGAATAAGAGAATTGTTTGCTTCTATTGGTTTTCCCTTTATTTTGAGTATTTGAAGTTATTGTGATGCTTGGACGACAAACTAAAATCAAGGACCTCTTTGATAGTTGGCACTGATTTAGGTTTAAATGAAGGACTTGGGTTGAATAACCTATGCCTTCCCTGACATGCATGATTATTTTTTCAGTCTTTAACTATTCAAATAATGTAGCTTCAGGCAGTTCAGGGATATGCTTCCTTTGGCTTGAAGCTCAAAACTTGTTTCTTGTAGTTAACTCAATTATCATAAGATAGATATTGAAGAAATTCTACTGTAGCCTTTAATTGGTTTCACTTGTTGAAAGAATTGAATTTTCATATTACTATTTAGAACCAATGAGAGAAATCTAGACTCTTTATATATATATATATATATATTAATCTGAAAATTGTTGTATATCATTTCAGGTTGTTCCAGTAAAGCGCTTCAATGATGTGGTTATGAAGAATGGTGTTGGTTTGACATTTGCGTGTATGGCAATGAGTTCACATGTTGATGGTCCTGCTGATGATACTAATCTGACGGGAACCGGTGAGATTAGATTGATGCCTGATTTATCGACTAGATTGAGAATTCCATGGTACAAAGATTTTCCAATATGATTTTGGTATTTAGTTTTGACATGTGAATATATCTGATGCCTACTATTTGTTCAATTTAACAATTAAATTTTTAACTAGTCCAAAATCATCTGATGTAGGATATTTATAACCCTTTATTGTCATTGATACCATTCTCTTCCTCAATAGGCAAAATCAAGAGGAGATGGTTTTGGCTGACATGCATCTTACACCTGGTGAACCATGGGAATACTGCCCAAGAGCAGCCTTACGAAGAGTTTCAAGAGTTCTGAAGGAGGAGTTTAATTTGGTTTGTAGGATATCTTATACCTTGCATGTGAAAGTAATGTACTTCAATGTTTACTTTGACGAAATGAAATGTGCAGGTAATGAATGCCGGATTTGAAAATGAATTTTATCTCTTGAAGAGTGTACTGAGGTATTTGAACTGCAATCTATAAGCCATTTTGTCATTGAAGCAGCTGTTAGCCACAATATACTTAGTAGTTCAATTTGATTGACGAACTTGTGAAGGGAAGGGAAAGACGAATGGGTGCCAATTGACTCGACTCCTTACTGCTCTACATCAGGATATGATGCAGTTTCACCAATATTTCATGAAGTTATTGCTGATCTTCAATCCTTGAATATTGCAGTGGAACAGGTAAGAGAAAAACTTATGATGTTTCTTTTCATAATCATTTAGAAAGAGTTACCTTGTGCTATAACTTTGTTTGGCCTTTGGAACCATGCATCTCCATTGAGAGAAGCAGTGACTCTATGAAAAATAAAGAAAATCCTCTTTAAGGACTCAAATCTCTGGGCAAACTTTGAGAGTGTCAATGACCCTTCTGGAATTATTTTGCCTGTGTCATTAGTATCTGGTTTCAAGTGTCTGTAATAATTTTTTAACATTAACTTTGTGCAAGTTGAAGGTATTGTTTTCATTATTGCAAGATCAGAATTCTTTTTGTTTATCATTTCAGTTGCTTCTTTGGGAATTGTTCCCATATTTGTGGGAATTCCAATTTTCAAACTAAAAGAAACGAGTGTACACATGCTTAGATAGACAAAGAAACAAGCTTGCACACGTACATTCATACATGTAGGTGATACACATGCGAGCATACACACATACACATACACATGCATGCATAATGCACATGGATATAATTATTCTTGAAAAAGAAATATGGAAACACAGACTTCTTAGTTTTGTCTTTCTTTCTTGCTTAGAGGAAACTAAGCTCGCTAGTCATATACTTGTTACCCTTGAAACCTTGAAAAAAAGAGATTCCTATGCAACTGACAGCTATGCAGTGATCTACGAGAATGAAAAATAGCGTCAAAGGAGTTTGCTGGAGGATCTTTCGGCAAGCCTACTCCGATACCTAAGTCAGCAAAATGGGAGTTGTTGGTATGTAGGGCTTTTCTCTCGACACAAAGAAGAAGATGATTTGAAAAGTGGGGAGTAGAGTGAATGATTTATTTGTTCAATATAAACCCAGTGAGCCCAGGAAAGGTGAAATTGCCATTGTGCACTATCCCTTGGAGTATAACCTTAGGTTATCCCTGCGGCCCTTTCTTAGAAATATGTTTGTTTGTTTAGGCTTTTCCCCTGCTCAACTTATCCCCAACACAAAGAATTATTTTATTGGATGGAAGGAAGCAAAAGGGGTTGAGCCAAGGGTTAAAGATAGTCAGTTCATGTTATGCATGTGTTGGGGTTAACATGATTCGTGTTAAAGTTATACCTGAACTGATATCCTTAACCCTGGGCTCAACCCCATTCGCTTCCTTCCAAAGCACATAGGATCCAATCAAATACCTCTTATGTGTTAGGGTTGAGTTGAGTAGAGGAAAGGCCTAAATGAACGATGAACTTTTTGAGAAGGGTTTGAAGGGCAAACCTAAGGCCATACTTTGAGGAATGGCACATGATGACAATTTCGCCTTTCCTCTCACTGGGTTAATATTGAACGGCCAATAAGTTATCCTGTCTACTCTCCTCACTTTTGAAGTCATCTTCTTTGTATTGAGAGAAAGCCATATAGACTTGCAACTATCATTTTGCTGACTTAGGCATGAAAGTGGGCTTGTCGGAAGAGCCTCCAGGGACCTCCTTCGACCTTTTTTTCTGTTCTTGCAGGTCACTAGGTCAGAATCTGTCAGTTGGTGAATTGAGGGAGGGTGAAGACACTTCTTGGATGAGAATCTCTTCGTTTTATCATCAAAACCCACCATATTTAAAATTTTTAGTGCTTTATTGGTTTAAGTTGGCCTTTTACTGATTCCACTTCATATTAAGAGATTACTTTCTGTTTGTTTGCCATTTGTTACTGTTAGTGTGTTTCTATCCAGGTGGAAAAATACTCTCTGTTGGTCTGAGTAAACCTTACTGCATCAACACACCCAAAAAAAGAAAAACATTGTTAAGTTTAAATGTATGCTTTTGGATCTAAACGTAGCATGTAGGTGCTTGGGGTAGTGAATTCTTATTCATCTTTTTGAGACTAGCAACTCAAATTAGAAAATTTTTGCTTGTCCATGTGTGCATATTATGTCAATTGGATATTTTCATGTGGCCCAAAAGTTTATGGATCATATTGATAGCAAAAGAAGAACGATATTAGTTGTTGACAAGGAAGCTGAATCTTTGTACGTGTAACTCCGGCAATGGTGTTTGCATTTCAAAAAAAATATGTTCATGTCATTATCTAGTTAAAAATTATGTACATGTTATTATGTAGAGTTATATATCTACAATCATTTTTATTAATCTTGTTGGAATAATTTTGGTTTGTATGTAATTCAATGCCATAGACTATGCTTTACTGCATATCTCTGCAATTCTTTTTTCATTTTCTTTGGTTTACTTCTCTCTTCTTCCTTTTCTTTTGTTTTCCCGTTTCTGCTCTGCAACTTGGTTATAGCATTACTTGCTATCCTCAACTTTTTTGGCTTTCGAAAAAATTATAGGTACATGCGGAAGCTGGGAAAGGTCAGTTTGAAATGGCTCTGGGCCACACACTTTGTACAACTGCTGCTGACAATTTGATTTTCGCACGCGAAGTTTTGAGGGCTGTTGCTAGGAAACAAGGATTGGTGGCAACTTTTGTGCCAAAGTAGGTGTCTGATTTTCCTTTTATTTTGATAAACTGGAGTTGTATGATTTTGACTTGATGAGGCAGACACTTGTGTTCTTAACTGCAATGAGAGGACAAAATCTAAGAAGGCCTAGAAGTCCTTTTTAGTGTGGGAACTTGTGGGGGAAAGGAGAATATTGGTAAAATGACTATAAAATGACAACAATGTCTATCCAAACGAGCCCCTATGGATTAACAGTTTCAATTGTTTTGTATATTCTACTTATTTTCAAGTTACTGCATGTCTTGTTCTAAACTTGGTCGCATCATCTAATATAACATACTTGGTTGATGATAAATGAAAACATGTTACTTTTGAGAGTATAGTCATCTAGGTCCCAGAGTTTTTATGTATTAGTCGAATAAGGAAATCATTTGCCATGTTTTATTTAATAGGTGTGTGTCATTTATTGTTTGGTTAATTATTGACGCGGCAAGGATGAAATTCACAGCATGGAATTCAAACTTAAAATAGGTCGCCAATGTCAATAACTAACAGAGAAAATAATGGCCGGGACCTATTTATTAAATGTGACAAACGGTGTCCTCATTTAATAAGATGAGAAAATTTGGGGACCTAATGATAAAATTTGGGTCAATGCCAGATCCCAGCGTTGTATTTTTAAACTCTCTGTTTTGCAGTACATCTTTCATCAGATAACAAAGTGATCTCTTTGTTTTGTCTAGGTTTGCTCTAGATGACATTGGTTCTGGATCCCATGTGCATCTCAGTTTGTGGCAGAACGGAGAAAATGTTTTTATGGCATCTGGTGGTTCCTATCGACATGGAATGTCTAATGTTGGGGAGGAGTTCATGGCAGGCGTGTTATATCATCTTCCTTCCATTTTGGCATTTACAGCCCCAATACCGAACAGGTTGCTATAATTAATATTGCAATTTTATTTGTAGCTCTTGCTAACTTTCGGTTGCGATCTTTTTCTTGAATATTGTGATCAAGGTAATTGAAACGACATATTCATGAAAATAGGAAAACCTTTTACTAGACTTTCCTCAAAAATCTTTGAACTGAATTTTGTATGTTTTATTTATAAGAATCATGCTTATTGTACATTATCCATTTTGCCAAGTCTTTGGTGTTTAAACAACAATTTGTTACTGCTGCATTTGCAAATAGGGTGTGGCACTCTTTTAACAGATGTTTTATAATTCCACGGCGTACCTTTTCTAAGTTATGGACGTTGAGTCTGCTTGATGCAGTTAATATATTTTTGCTATGTGTTGATTCTGAGGAAAGATTTCTCAGGAATCTGGTTGACACACACACATATATACATAAAGAAGACTAGTTGTTTGATTATTAGTTACTTTTTAATTCTGACTTTGCATCTAGTTCTAGGTATGACTTTTGTTTTGACAAACAGAACCTGTGCTGTGCTACTTTTCAGATTTTCTACATATGGCTTATATCTTATCTCATCATCAGCTTATGTATTTGTGTTGTGCAATATTCTTAAATGTCCTAATAGCTTAAACTTTTGAGTGACTGAAAAGATCATATCATAGTACCAATATTATAGCTTCAAGTTGTTTACTGAAAAATGTGCTTTCCATGGACTTTCTGATAAATAGTTACGATCGAATTCAACCCAATACGTGGAGTGGAGCATTCCAGTGCTGGGGAAAAGAAAATAGGGAAGCTCCGTTAAGAACTGCATGCCCGCCCGGGGTCCAGGATGGTGTGGTCAGCAACTTTGAAATAAAATCTTTTGATGGCTGCGCCAATCCACACTTGGGCTTGGCTGCTATAATTGCTAGTGGCATTGATGGTCTTCGGAGGCATCTTCGTCTGCCTGAACCTATAGGTAAATTTAGTGGTATCATATTACTGAAGTGTAAATTTCATAATATTTTATATATCATTTTTAAATTTGCTATATTACATTTTATAAAGGCTGTCTTGTGAAATTTCTTTTTACTTGAGAAAAGATTTATGAGCAATAATCTCTTTGGATGTAGGGCTGGGCAAAATTTCTTAGAACCAAACCAAACTGATCTGTTTGGTTCACTAAAAGATCCAAAAAACGAAAAAAATACACCTGAAAGCCGATGAAAAATGACAACCGAACCGAACCAAATCAAACCATTTATATTTAGCTTTTGGTTTTAGTCGGTTTACTAGTTTGTGAACTGACCAGTTTTAGGTTCTATTCCATTTTTATCAAGTCTGAACCGAAACCAATTTTTGCCAGCCCTACTGGTATAGGTCTTCTTTCATCAATTGACTCTCCATAGGATACTATTACTTTTTCTTCATTAACTAAATAAATCATTTCACATTCCTTTGACCTTGTTGCTATCATCATCTCGCTCGCTTTTTATTGTTGATGATAGTTGCCTCAATAACAAGCAGCTTTTGCTTCTGAAGAAGGGGTGTTCTGAATTTTCTACTCCTAAGATTTTAAGAACAGCTGAAAGGAGCATTTTATAATGTGGTTGTGTATATATGTTTCCTTAATATTGACAGCCCCTTCACTTTTTTTTATTTTGCACCTTAAATTCTTAGTATTGTAATGCCAAAGAAGGTAATTGTGCTTAATACTATTTATTATAACATCTTTCTTAGAAAGTTATCCTGTAACTCGACATTTTGAATTTTATTTGTGGAACAGAGGCAAACCCAGCCAGTCTTGGCGGAAAACTTCGAAGACTGCCTACATCACTCTCTGAGTCTTTACAAGCTCTTGAAAAAGATGATGTCTTGCGGGATATAATTGGTGAAAAGCTTTTGGTTGCCATAAAAGGAATTCGCAAGGTATGTTTGAAACATGGTTTTTGAATGATGATCACAAAGCAAGTTTAGTCAAATGAGTTAATAAACATGTCATTACTTTTTGTGATTTATGACTGAATTTTTCACCATGTTTTTTTGTTTTGGCTAGCTAAATATGTTAATAGTTACACAAATTCATTTTTCAGTTAAGTTCATGCGTTGGTCATACTTCCTAGCATTAAAACATGCTTGGACTCTAAAATTATATTCAGCTAGGAAGGAAGATCCAGCTTAAGAGTTACTGTTAAAAAATTAGCAAGGAACACATATCATCACTTTCATAGACAATGAAGACTTCTCCCTTAACAAATCACGACTATCTGTCACTGAAATAATGCATTAAAATCGGCCATTATGCTTCAGAAAAACTGTTTGCCAGTTTTCTTCTTAAATAATTTACACTTCAAGCCCTTGGTGGAAAAGAATGTGATAAAACAATTCTGTTCATGAATATTTCATATTTTCAGCAAATTCTTATTGCAACTTCTTACAAACTTCCATTTTCTTCTTAACTTTACTTTTGCCTCTCTATCACTTTCTTCGTAATACTAAATCATCTGTAAGCAACTTCTTTCTATCTTTCCAAGTTCCAACCTTATTTGTTGTACCCATCGAGAGAGAAAGTAACTTCCAAATCCCATGGTTATTATGTTTCTTAGACTTATAATTTCATTTGTGTATATTTTATATTGATTAGTTCAATTTTTCTTTTTTTCATAGATATATAGAGTCATGATTGCATAATAATTGGCTTAAGGTTTAAGTTATCTAGTTTAGGTAAAGTGGGTGTTGGTTGGTTTAATCAGTTAAATCTCTTGGAGTTGTTCAAGAGGTCTAGGTTTGAATCCCACTCACATTAGATTTGGGAAAGATTTTGGTTTACATGTACATGTAATAATATTTAAGTTGGAAAAAAAAATATGATTTTGAAAGAAGTTTAGTTTGATGAAGTGGGCCATATCAATTTCTCTTGAGGCCAGGAAAATGTGAAGCCTCTTGCATAATTGTGTGGATTCATACAGCTAAATTGAACTGCATCTAACATGAAATGGACGAAGAGCAACAATAGTTTTTGCAGGCTTTGGATTTGCTCTATTTGTTATTATTTGGTATGAAACCACCAATATTTTATTATGTGAGCATAGGTGCTGCTGCTGCTTTGAATTTTATTTGATTTCTAATCAGTCTTAGCTGCAAAATTAATAACTATGCTGAGCATGACTTGTGTTTTGCAGGCTGAAATCAACTACTACTCCCAAAATAAGGAAGCATGGAAGCAACTTATACACCGCTACTAAGGTCATAACTTTTATGGTTCATTAAAGGGTTTTGCAAAATCCTTTCTCCATTGTTGTGCAGTTGCACTTGCTATCCCTTTGTGGAAGTTTCATGTGAGGAAATAAAGAGTGAAATGAAGGAAGTCTTATCTTATTTAATACATAATATTTCTGTTATTAGTATGCTATATTTTGAATTTTGGACATGACAATATTGTAATAAATATTTTCTTACAAGTACTCTTTGCTTGATTTGGGGTATATTTGGTATTATTGTGCTTATAATTAACTTTGAAAGCATAACAATTAAAATAATTGGTAATCAATAACTTTTTATAGTAGCTGGTAATCTCTTTGATGAATATGAATCCATGCTTCTGGTCATCATAATTACTCATATTTATTATTATTATTACTTAAAATGGGAAGTGAATTTATTTTTCTAATGGAATAGACCATATGGAGTAAAACGGCTGTCATTCAAGTATGAAATAAAAGAGAGAACCTGAATTAGAAGCAATTAACATTTTAGTCAAGTTCGCGCCAGATAAATGTCCGTCAACAAATTACTCATAGGTTTTGTTTGGTTATAAGATAAATTATAGGATTGGATTAAAACAGTTCAATCCTATATTTGGTACAAAATAGGAAATAAAATAATTTTAATAGGTCATACATTAATTATCTCGGGTTTTCATACTTTAAAAAAATTGATGTAAAATTTTTATACAATTAAAATCTTAGAATAACTTAAAATAGAATATAATAAATATTTAAAATTAAAAAATAATTTGTAAATAATTTAAATTAATATTTTAAAATATTTATTTAAGAATAATAATATAATATTATATTATTTTAAATAATTAATTATTTTATTTATTTTTTAATAATTTTAAAAATAAAATTATATATATAATTTTATCATATCTTATTTAACGTCAAACATAATATAATATTATATATAATTTTATTTTATATTATCCTATCTAATTTTATTTTATCTTATTATATTTTATTCTATCATAAATTATTAATTTTATTTTATTTTATCCAATATATCATCGAATTCTTAAGATTTTTAAGGTTTAGTGTCCTCAAACTTTTAGTCACGTGTAAGGTGGTAAGTCTAATACTTTTACTAGTACCGGCGGAGCTAACTATGTTGTTGTCACCTTCTGCCCATGATTTTTTTAGACTTTCACAACAAAATATATAAAAGTTTCAAAAGATTGTCAAGAGATCACATGAGAAATGAAAAAGAATAAATGCCATATATATGGCTACTGATTAATTTTTCCCAATCTTCTTAGTTATCATTTTTTTTTCCTTAAATTACTTTTATATTTTTGGTTTCCAGGGACAAAAGGAATTGATTTAAGAGAACAAGTTATTCTAGATTTATAAAAATATTTTAAAGAAACAAAATGTAATTAATAGTTTAGAGATAAAATAAAATAAGGATAAATACAAAAATTTCATATGAAAACATATTAATCCAACTATTTGTTTTATTTTTTTTGTAAATAAACATAAGAAAATGTTATACGTTGTTTCAAAATATCAACTATTTTGTCTTGTTCAGCTTGAATTCATGCTTAATTTGTGTACGTTGTGAAGTGAAAATATTAATATTCACCCATTATTAAGGACAAAATGTCACATTCCATATTGACAGAGAGGTTGTAGTAAAATATAATTTAGATTTATTTCAGTTTTTTTTTCATCTAATTAACTACTTTCAGAATATACAAATACCTCCCAACCATTATTATTTTGTATTAATTTGATTATCTAAGAACATTTATAACTAACAATTAAATTTTGAACTTGTCTTTAACAGTTGTACCCTTGCGCTTAGGGTTCAATTTTCCCAAACACCTATTTTTTTTTTCTTTAAAACATTTTCCAATTAGATTGAAGTTAGATGGACCTCAGCCTAAATTTTTATCGGGTTTTTAACTTGTTTAACCCAAAAACACCCCCCATTCATGTTTATGGCCAAGTTCCTAAATTTGTTATATTTGGGACCAATTACAATTACTTCGGACAAAAATACTCCTAACTCTTAATTTCCCTATAAAAATTATAATATTTCAAAATATTATTACAAACTTTTTCTTCTTCCCACTAAAATACTCAAAGCATACAACCGTCAGTTTAACCAAAAAAACTAGAGACCGACCTTTCAACAGCGACCAAGGCAAAGGAAATCGTGGACAAAGTGAATCCTTGATGGACGGTATGCCTAGCACTTTCGAAAATAGAACATAAAAATGAACTTACTTTTTTCTTGATTAAGGTGTAAACAATGCATGATCTAAGTTTAGAAACCAGTTTAGGATAAATGTATTGCAAAATTATTATTGATGATTTGTTGTGGATTGTTGCATTGGTTGATTATTGAAAAAAATTTAAACTAACGAAGACAATTGACAGTTTGGTTGCCTCCTCGACGGAATTTGTCGAGAGATCCTTACTGGATCCCTCTACGGAAATCATACATCTCTTGATGAATATTCGTCGAGAGGTGTATGATTTCCTTCGAGGGGTCCAGCAAGGATCCCTTAGCGAATATTGTTGAGGGATTTATTTTTTTACCCGTTGTTATATCATTGAGGGATGTATGACTTCCTTGCTGGATCCTTCAACGGAAGTCATACATCCTTCGACGAATATCGTCGAGGGGTTTGTTTTTTTTTACCCTTTGCTATATCATCGAGATATGTATGATTTCCTTGTTGGATCCTTCGACGGAAGTCATACATCCCTCGACGATTTTTTACCTTTTGCTATATCGTCGAGGGATGTATGACTTTTTGCTGGATCCCTCGACGGAAATCATACATCTCTCAACGATATTCGTTAAGGGGTTTGTTTTTTTACCCTTTACTCTATCATTGAGGGATGTATGACTTCATGTTGGAGGATGTATGACTTCATGTTGGATCCCTCGATGAAAATTATACATCCCTCGATGATATTCGTCGAGGGGTTCGATTTTTTTACCCTTTGCTATATCATCGAGGGTTGTATAACTTTCTTGCTGGATCCCTCGATGGAAACCATACATCCCTCGATGAATATTACCAAGGAGTTTGTTTTTTTGTACTTCATTCCATGTGTAGTCATTTTGATTTTTTCCTCTAACGTTTTGATTTATTTGTATCTATTTTGTAATATGGTCAAGAATAATAATGGGTGTAAGCAGGAAACTAAAGACATCTGAAGAAGATATTTTTTCCGGAGTCATCACATCTCTATCTCACATGTGGATTATTGATAAGATCCAACAGAAGCTAACATCAGTGCAGTTGGATCTTTTTGGTTAATCTTGCTTCAAGAAATTTTTAAGAGTGCCAAAGATTGGGTTTTTCAGCATGCTAGTCCATAACGTATTGTTGAGGGAAGTATATGCCACCGGGCAGAAGCGGAGCAACAACTTTGGTTTTTGGTATCCAATTACATCATTCAATTTTAGATATTAGAATTTGGATTGATAACTGGCCTCAATTTCGACAGTTATAGTGAGGGCTTGGACATTTTGGGGGATAGAAGTGGTACACATCAGTTGTGAGACAAGTTTTTCCTTGGTGCGCAGTCTATTAAGCAATTATAGCTAGATAGGTTCATGGAGGATATAAACTTCAGCGTTATGGATGACCAAGATGCGCTGAAGATGGCATTGGTTTTCTTTGTTGAGAGATTCTTAATGGGCAGGGACATTCGTGGAAAGGTGGGCCTCTTTGTCATGCAGTTGGTAGATGATTTGAATGCCTTTAACAATTACCTCTAGGGCATAGTTTCATGGATACATACTTATAAGTACATGTCGCAAGCATTAATTGGAAAGGCCAAAAAATTCAAGGAACAACACAAGAAGAATAGCAAACATCAGCGCAAGAAATACAATTTAGAAGGAATTCCTATTGCATTTCAAGTGTGTATGTGTGAATTTAGTTAATAATTTCATTATGTCAATAACATATTTCTTACAAATTTATGACTTATGTTTACGTATTTTCGGTGGTAATGCAGATTTGGATATATGAAGCAATTCCCATATGTAACAGACTGTATGGGGAGAAGTTAAGCAATGAAGTCCTCCGTATGCTGAGGTAGACTACACTTAAGAGTCCTCGTCACGACGAAGTCCGGAAAACGTTGTTCTTGGTCATGAATGTAAGTAGTTATTTATGTTATTCCACTCAATATGCAATGTTGGTTGATATCGATGCCTATGCGCGTGACAATGACAAATTTATATATTTTTGTAGCCCTATCTGTTGAGGGAGTTAATCTTCACAAGTGCAAAAAGTTCATTGTCGTAAGTGGCTCAGTTGCATTCCATCAGCAATGCAGCAGGGAATGATGATGAGGAAGAAGATTAAGATCAAGATCATGCACTACTTGATGATGATGTTGATAGTATGTTAGCGGAGAGAGCAGATCAAGTAAACCACATAGTTTGATACGGGTTGTTTAACAATACGATTTTACAGACTATTAGTGATGGAAGATTTTTAAGAGTGCAGGTGCATGTTTCCCATGCTAAGGTAGATGATGCACCCAGGGCTACCTCATTGCCCCAGTCTACATCTGAAGAGCTAATGCCAATCGAGCCTACCAGCACAAGTTTGATTCCAACAGTTGATAAGGGTCAATACGTACCATTAGCCTCGGTTATGGATGCAATTGTTGCCCTACGTGTTAACATGAAGGCCAGTCTGCAAAAACAAGAAGAAATATTTAGAGCGAAATTGGGCAGAATTAGAGAAGAGGCAGCGGCAATATTGGGTCTTTTGGTTGAATCTGAGAAGCCTTCATATAAGAATCAATAGGTTTTACTTTCTTTACCTTTAACTTCGTTTACCTATTTATGGTGTATGCCATTGATACTAATGAGTGACGTTAAATGTGCAGTACGAGGTGCAGGAAGAGGTGTAGGAGTAGGACCAGATAGGGGTCGATGAAAAAAAGGTTGGTGAAGATATTGTTCATGCAACCACATTTGATCCGGTACAAGCGGTTGGTAAAGATACGTTCTCATCGGATTTGCAGAGCAAATACAGATGCTAGTATAATCGGGCGAAGACAATGGCCAGCCCTTTTGTGCATCCGGGGAACTTTGTGAAGCCGAAGATAGTCGAGCAGCATAGGCAAAGCAACGGTGGAGCCATTTCACTCACTGGCTGAATAGCCTGGGTTTGCCCTATATGGAATTACGCCGAACCAGTGCATCGTATGATTGGTTTCAGACAATATTAGGAGGCCAAAAAGGCAAATGGTTGGAGGATGACATAAGTATTGGGTTTATTTGTCTTTGAATGACAATTTATATAGATTGTTAGTTAGCTTAATGACATACATTTCTTTTGTAATTGGTAGCACATAAATGCGTATTTGGACTTGTTGTGAGAGAGACAATAAAAGGAACCAGATACAGTACCCTAACGGTGGACACTGACCGACACCTATTTTTACGTAAGCCTTGTAACTCTTTGAATGTAAGTCATCGTTGTATTTCAATGCCTATTTTTACGTTAATTTTTCATGTTAACAGAGTTATATATCGTTAATGTAGAGCAAGGTTCAACAAGGACGACAGCAGTGGGAAACTATCAGTTGGGGTTACGAGGTTCTGAGATACATCGTGGGAGAGATGATGACCACTGAAGTTATTGTAGAGGGGCCCAAGACTTGGTTCGACGTCGACATAGTGTACATCCCTATCAACGTAGATTAGAAGCATTGGGTGCCACTGTAATAGATTTGGTGGGCTGAAAGATCAGTATATATGATTCTTTTGTAGATTCGACAACAGACGACTTCATGGTAGATCACCTACAATGTGTCGCTGAGTTACTATCGTCCTTGTTAAAGGTGGCTAGATTTTACTCCCACATATCAGAGTTATCATACTCTGTAGCTGCATTCCAGGTAGTTCTCAATAAGAGGCAAGTAAGGGTGATTGCGGTGTGTATGTCTGTAAATATATTGAGTATCTGGCTTCACAACGCTTGAATGATTTTGGGCCTTCTGATGGAGTTCGCCTGACGAAGAATATGTCGCTCAGTCTGAGGACAAAAGAACTATTGTAAATGATGATTTTTTTTTATTAAATTGATTTTATAATGTACTACTATGTAAAATTAATTTAATTCATTTAAACTGATGTAAAATTAGATGTTAACTTATTTAATTTCATTCATTACAGATGATGTATATACTTTAACGATGTATATTTTTTATGAGTTATAAAATTAAATTAGTTCTTAATTTATTTGATCAAATTGTATAAATAGAAATCATACTTCTCTCGATGAATAGAAATAATGTATAAAACTTGTAATAAAAAATCCATCGACCAAGTTTCATCTAGGGATGCATGAACTTCGTCAAGGGATGCATGAAACTTCGTCAAGGGATGTATGAAATTCGTTGAGGGATGTATGAACCTCGTCGAGGGATGCATGAACCTCGTCGAGGGATGTATGAAATTTGTCGAGGGATGCATGAACCTCATCAAGGGATGCATGAAGTTTTGTCAAGGGATGTATGAAATTCGTCGAGAGATGCATGAAACTTCGTTGAGGGATGCATGAACCTCGTCCAGGGATGCATGAAATTTCATCGAGGGATGCATGAACTTCGTTGAGGGATGCATAAACCTCATCGAGGGATGTATGAAATTTTGTCAAGGGATGTATGAAATTCATTGAGGGATGCATGAAACTTCGTTGAGGGATGTATGAACCTCGTCGAGGGATGCATGAAATTTCGTCGAGGGATGTATGAAATTCGTCGAGGGATGCATGAAACTTCGTTTAGGGATTTTGAATCTCGCCGAGGAATGCATGAAAATTCATTGAGGGATGATGCATGAATTTCGTCGAGGGATGCATGAACCTCGTCTATTCTTAGAAATGAATTCACATTTCACTTATTCATAACTGAATTAAAAAAAAGCACATATTTTATTTGGTAACTTAAAAATGTTATATTAAACAAATGCTAGTTAATTGACAAATCAATTAAACACATACAATTATGAAACACAACTAGAATACAATTCCATAAAATACCAACTAATTTTGTTGCAACAACACTGAATTTTTACAACTTTGACTATTATATCCGTATTATTTGAAATGAGAACATTTGCGTTTTGCCAATTCTTCTCCAGCAGATTGTCTCCTCTGTATCCTACGGCGTCCTGATTCCAGCAGTTGAACAGGTGACAAGGTAACCGAAGAACGTAGCTTATTGGAAACATTATAGTCCGATTGATGACCAATAGGGTAGATATATTCTCCATAGGCCAAAAGAAGCATATTAGTACTGTAATGTCATGATAAAAGGGCATGATGCTGGAACCTAACATGTCTGCATGCCGCAAGCGTATGTGCACATGGGAGTTGATCCAAATGAAGTTTTTGCATGTACATGTCTTCGTGCTGAGGTCCACAATCCTATCTCTATCTCGGTTTTTTACTTGGAACACATATCAATCGACAGGATAAACTGACATGTTTCTATTTGCTTGTATCCGTTTGTTAATTTTGTTTTCAGCCCACTTGGTCAATTGTGTTTCCATCTCTAAAGCTTCATTTCTCCTCTCATAGTACCATCTTTGTAATAAACTTCTCAAGCATTCTACTAATGATGTTATGGAAAGTGTGCGTGTATGGCGTAGGATTGCATTTAAAAATTTTGCAATGTTAGTGGTCATGATATTATACTTTCTACTAGTAATATAAGTTCGAGCCTATCTGTGACACTCAACCTTGTCTTCTAGATATTTGGCAGCTTCGGGGCTAATGTGTTTTAGCCTTTGAAATTGATCGTTAAAGTTACTGATGTGATACGCTTTCGCAGCCACAAAGTATGCCATTATAAATTTGTCAACTTTATTTTTTTTTCATTATCTTAAACTTTGAACAGATATTCTCTGCTACATGATATGCGCAAACCCCATGTGTTGCTTCAGGAAAGACAACTAGTATGGCTTTTTTAATGTTGACATGTGTATTTGAAATGAAAACCAAGTCTTATACTTCTCCAATTACACCTCGTAATTTCTGCATAAACCATGCCCACAAATCATTATTTTCATTATCCCTAATTTCGAAAGTCAATAGAAAAATCTGTTCATTCTTGTTTCTGCAAGTTGCCACAAACAATGTTCCATGGTATTTTCCTTTAAGAAATGTCCCATTAACAACTATAACTAGTTTAATTGATGACTGAAAGCCATATTACCGTTAATACAACTTTCAAGGGCCATGAAAAAAATACATGAAATGGTTATCATCATCCTTCTGTATATAAGTGACAGTGCCATTGTTGCAATATTTAAGAACATGATATTATAGGGGTAGTAGATTGTATGAAGCAGCTAGGTTGCCAGAAAGTAATGTTAGTGCTGCTTCTTTGGCACGCCATGCTTTTGCATATGATACTAACACACCGTACTCACTATGAACATCAGCTTGAATATTTTTAGGTGTGTATATTCTGCTAAAATTTGCAAATTTATCTTTAATCAGTTCGTCGATAAGCTGAGAGCTCACTTGACGATATCTGTCTGATAATTAATCAGACATATATATATATATATATATGTATGTATGTGTGTGTTTGTTCAATCCGTCTCACTTGGAAGTAAGTATTTTCATTCATTATTGTCGCCCAAAAACACCATTTACATCTGTCATCTTGGCATTTTGCTTCAAAATGATGTAATGTTGACTTGTGAATTAGAAAGTAAAAGTTCTATTTCATTGCAAGCAAACTCAAATCTCTGCTTAATTTTTCTTTTGTTTCATACAATTTTCCAACCATTTAACCATCATTTGTACTAGAGAAGGCATAATTTGAAAAAATAACAGGTGGAGGGATAGGAGGTACGTGCTACAATGGATCGTTATCCGATGAACCAGCATCTTCGCATGTGAAAGAGGATGTTCGTTCATTAGGAGGTGATTGAAAATCGGTATTGAAGGAAGGTGAAAAGAAAGTATCATTGAGGTTAGTTTCTTGCTCATTAACTTGTTCAAAATACTCGTGAGTAGGATCTTCATTATATTGAATCGGAGAGTATTGTGCATTAACAACCATGACAACGATTGTAGCATTGACTTAGGCTGCGTAGCTTGAACATTAGGAGACCCTGTTATTTCTACTCCTGATTGTTGACGCTCAAATGTGATAAATAGCGGCATAAAATCTCCAAATGTTAAAATTTGACTATTCACATCAATAAAAAAAGCTACATCGTATCGTCCTTCACATCACTTAGTCCCGAACGCCAAATGAATGAGGGCACACAATGTCTATACACAACCCTCATTTTAATATTAAATTCATCTGGACTTTTTCAACATACATAATACAATTTATTGACGAGTTCTAGATAGTTTATATTTCTTCATATTGTTATATCAAAACTGTACCTTTCATTGTAAGTTTCGTTTCCGTCTAATGAACTCTCCCATTTTTCTCCAGATACAATCATCAAATAAACTCGTTCTATCTGTATAAAAATAATATAACTATTAGACATTTATTTTGCAAAAGATGCTTAAACATACACGCGCGCGCGCGCGCACACACATACACATATATATAAGTAATGTAAATGTTGAGAGAAGTATGAAAATCGTCGAGATAAGCTTTTAAAATCATCGAGGGATGTATGAATCCAATTCTGGATCCCTCAACGAAATTCATACATCCCTTGACGAAATTCATACATCACTCGACAAAATTTATACATCCCTCAACGAAATATGCAAGTTTTATACATCTTTAAAATTATCGAGGGATGAATGTATGAATTAAATTCTGGATCTCTCGACGAAATATGCAAGTTTTATACATCTTTAAAATCATTGAGGGATGTATGAATTAAATTCTGGATCCCTTGATGAAATTCATACATTCCTCGATGATATGAAATCCAATACTAGATCGAGGGATGTACTGTTCTTTCTCTTCCTCGATCTAGAATTCTTAAAAATCATCAATAACAGACTATTAACAAGTATCACATAGAATGTATGCTTAAAAAATTGTACTAAACACATTTTAAAGCTTTTTACAAGTATAAATATAGGAAACAAAACATAATTATCATGAGTAAAAAAATTTACTTGTTAACAAATGTAGCTTCGCCAAATTTACTTTGAATGAACTTGTTTAAACAAACACCATGATGCCTCTGACTATGATCCCCTTTTTAAATTAGTTGTTGATGTTTATTTCTGATTTTTTTTAATTTGCTTTAATAGAATGAAACCAAATTTGAATTTCACCCATTTTTATTTTAGTGAGATATACAAATAAGAGCCAAGAGCATTTTTGTTTGAAGTTATTGTAATTGGCCCCAAATATAATAAATTTGGGAGCTTGGCCATAAACATAAATGGGGGGTGTTTTTGGGCTATATAGGTTAAAAACCCATTTTTATCTAACTTTAAGGATAAAATCGTTAAATTAATAAAAAACAACAAAATAAGGAAATTACAGCCATTAATCTTTGGATATTCTGAAAAATCAAGGTGGTAGGTGACTAAATATGGTCGAGTTAATAAAAAATAATGATCATGATAATAAAAATAATAACAAAAAAGTCACGGCTATGAATGTTTACAGATTTTGAAAAATAAGGCAAGTAAGCGGTTAGGTAAAAAAAAACCAAGAGTTTTAGACCTACTAAAAAGTATTCTTTATTTACGTTTATGGCCTAATTTATAAATATGTTATATTTGAGGCTAATTATAAAAATTTCGGATAAAAATGTCAATGTCTCTTATTTTTCTACTAAAAGTTATAAGCTTTCAAATGAGTAAACACACATCTTCACAAACTGATTCTTGTTTTCCTACTAAATCACACAGAGCACACAACCATCAGAGCTTCAGGCAAAACCAAACAAAATCGACCTCACAACAGCGACAAAAGCAACGACGAAAGCGACAAAAACAACTAAGGCAATTGAAACTGACAAGTCCAGCACATCTACCATAAATGGTATGTCAAGCATTTTTGAATTTTAAATATGAAAATAAACTTACTATTTTCTTGATTTATGAAAATAAACTTACTATTTTCTTGATTTAAGGCAAAGGCAATTCATGACCTAGGTTTAGAAACCAGTTTAAGGTAAACGTATTGTAAAATTATTGATTTTTGTTAAACATACTTGCATTGGTTGATTGAAAAAAAATTTGAAATTAACAAAGATAACTGACAATAGACTGCCTTCTTGACTGAAATCATCAAGGGAAGTATGATTTTCATCAAGGTGGACGTTTGACATGCCTTGTCCTCAATGAAAGTCATCGAGAGAAGTTAGAGTTTCATCGAGGAGTGAAAAATTCCTCAACCTAAAACATACTTCTCTCAACTATTTTTATCACGGGATCTAGAATTAGTCAATATTAAGTTTTTTTTCCCAAGCATCAAGAGATGTATGATTTCAATTCTAGAACCCTCGATTAAATTCATACTTCCCTCGATTATATTCGTCGAGGGATTCTGAATTGATAACTATTTTTTTATTTTTTTATACTTCCTTTCCAAGCATCGAGGGAAGTATGAATTCAATTCTGGGTTCCTCGACGAATATCATTGAGGGAAGTATGATATTGGTTGAGGGATATAGAATTGATAGCTGTTTTTATACTTCATTTTTAGTCATCAAGAGAAGTATGAATTCAATTCTAGATCTCTCAACGAATATCATACTTCCTTTGATAATATTCGTTGAGGGATTTGAAATTGATAACTATATTTATACTTCATTTCCAAGCATCGAGGGAAGTATGAGTTTAATACTAGATCCCTCGACGAATATCATTGAGGGAAGTATGATATTCGTCGAGGTTGAGGGAAGTATGATATTCGTCGAGGGATCTAAAATTGCTAGTTGTTTTTATACTTCATTTTAATTCATCGAGAGAGGTATGATTTTAATTCTAAATCCCTTGACGAATGTCATAGTTCCTTCGATGATATCCGTTGAGGGGTTCAATATTGATGCAAATTTTATACTTCTTTTCCAATCATCTAAGGAGGTATGATTTCAATTCTGGGTCCCTTGACAAAATTCATACTTCCCTTTATTGTTTTTATCGAGGGATTCAACATTGATGTAAGTTTTATAAATCTTTTACAATCTTCAAAGAATGTATGAATTCAATTATGGATCTCCCGACGAAATTCATACTTCCTTCAATGATATCCATCGAGGGAGGTATGAATTTATGTAAGTTTTATACTTCTTTTCTAATCATCGAGGGATGTATGAGTTCATTTATAGATCTCTCGACGAATGTCATACATCACTTGATAATATCCATCGAGGGGTCTTGTATTGAACAAGTTTTATACTTCTTTTCTAATCATTGAGGGAAGTATGAATTCAATACTAGATCCTTCGATGAATATCATACTTTCTTCAATGGTTTTTAATGAGGGATTCAGAATTGATTGATAGTTTTTATACATCATTTTAAATGTATTAAAGACATTTTGATTTTCCCAATAACATTTTGATTTATTTATGTTTATTTTGCGATATGGTCAGGAAGAATAATGGGTGTCAACAAGACACTAAAGACATCTGAAAAAGACATTTTTTTGGGGTTGTCACATCATTATCTCACGTGTGGACACTTGATAGGTTTCGACAGAAGCTCACCTCAGTGTAGTTAGATTTATTTAGAAAATATTGTTTTAGGAGGTTTTTAAAGGTGTTAAAGATTGGGTTATCATGAATGTTAATCCTTACGTATTGTTAAGAGAAGTGTACGTTATCAAGGCAAAAGCAGAGTAGCAACTATAATTCTTGGTATTCGATCACTTGATCTGATTTTCTAAATTTGAATTTGGGTTGATAACTAGTTTGAATTTTGATAATTATCCAAATGGAACAGACATTTTAGGGAGTAGAAGCGGTACACATCGATTGCGAGACAAGTTTTTCACTAAAGTGCAGTCGATTAAGAAATTACAACTAGATAAATTCATAGAGGAGATAAACTTTTGTGTTATAGATGACCAGCATGTGTTGAAGATGGCGTTGATTTTTTTTTTTTCTGAAGAGATTTTTATCGGGGAGGGATAGTCATGGGAAAGTAGGCCCATTTGTGTTGTAATCAGTAGATGATATGGCTGCATTTAATAGTTATTCTTGGGGCACAATTTCATAGATATTGACTCACAAATACCTATCGCAAGCACTAACTGGGAATGCGAAAAAATTTAAGGAACAACACAAGAAGAATATGAAACGCAACTGTGAGAGATACAACTTAAAAGACATTCCCATTGCATTTTAGGTGTGTATGTTATATTTAGTTTATGCTTTGATTATGTCAATTACATATTTCTTTTCTCTGAAGTACTTGGATGCGATTAAAATATTTTTGAAGTATTGAGGATAATTTAATTACAAGTTTCAAATTTGGGATATATCTATGTTATAGGGGGTAATAAGGTGAATTGTTTACACGTTTTTGATGATAATGTAGATTTGGATATAGGAGATAATACTCGTATGTCAAGGTAAGTATGGTCAGAAGATAACGATGAAATTCCCCACATGCTGAGGTAGACAATACTTAAGAGCGATCGTCACAACGAAATTAGGAAGACGTTGTCTTCAGTAATGACTATAAGTTATTTATGTTATACAAACATGTAACAAAAATTGAGATTGAAGATGTGCGCATGATATTGACATAATTTTATGTGTTTATGTAGCCTTCTCTATTGAGCTAGTTAATTCCCACAGATACAAAAAGATCGTTGTCATATGTTGCCTAGTTGCATTCCATAAGCATAGCTACTGGAGATGACGAGAGAGATCAGGTAAATTTACCCATACTATTTGTAGATTTATCAATTGAGAATGACAATGTGCTAGTGGAGGGAGCATATCAAGTAAATTCAGTGTGATATAAAGATTTAACTATTCGAACTTATATGAACATTACTAATTGGAGTGCTTGTGGGTAGGTGCATGTGGGCCGTGTTAAAGATGTATTACATTCGTAGTCCATAATTGAAGTAGAGGATGCAACCGAGGCTAATCATGGGTACACCCTACTGCTGCGGTCTACATTAGAGGAGTCAGTTCCAACCGAGCCCACAGACAGAAGTTTGCCTCCAACTAAAAGGGTTCAATACTTGCTGTTAATGTCGGTTATGGAGGCAATTGCGGCGATGCGCTTTGATATGAAGGCCCGTCTGTAGAAGCAGGAAGAAATATCTAAAGTAAAACCGACCCTCATTAGACAAGACATACAAACAATACTGACTTTTCTGTGTGACACTAATGTTTCACAGGCATTATTAACATTTCACTACATATTGTTTTACCTATTGATTACTGTTATATTTGCAATTGATATTAATGAGTAACGTTAAATATGCAGAACAAGGTGAACGTGGACGACAAGAGCCAAGAACAAATCCTCTCCAATACGAGCGCCAATGCATGTTATTGATGAGACCTTCTCATCGGATTTGCGTAGCAAATATGGACACCAATACAAGCAAGCAAAGACATTGGCTAATCCTTTCCTGAATCCAACAAAATTATAGAAGTAGAAAGTAGTTGGATCATCGCACGTATAGGAACAGTAGGCCTAGTTCATGTAGTGTTTGAATAAACCTAATGCATCTTTTATGATTTTACGCAAGACCAATACATCGCCAGCCTAGATCTGCACTATAATCGAAGGCCATAAAGGCAGCTGGTTAGAGGATAATGTACGTATTTCCAAAATTTATATTCGATTTATCTTTGATTAGTTTTAAATATATAAGTTTTATATTTAATTAGATATATTATTTTTGTGATTGGCAGTATATCAATGCATATTTAGATTTGTTGTAGGACACACAACAGAAAGAACCTGACATAGTACCTCAATGTTGGATATTGACGGACATGTATGCCTATGTGAGTTTTGTCGTCGTTAGTTTGAAAATATTATTAAGTTTTATATTTAAGTGATAGTTGCAAAACATTTACAAATTTATTTTTTATATCGATAGAATTATTTCTTAGAAAGGTGGAGGAAGATTCAACAGAACGAGCAATAGTTGGATATTGTGAGTTAGAGTTGTAAAATCTTGTCCAGTAGGTGCAAAGAATGTGTCATTGGGGTTAGTTTCTTGCTAATTATCTTGTTCAAAATACTTGTGAGTAAGATCTTTATTATACTGAATCGGAGAGTATTGTGTGTTGACAATCATGGCAGGGATTGTAGCATTGACTTGGTTACTACTGATTGAAGAAGCAAACGAATTCCCAAAATTAGTATGCAATGGACAAACGAATGGTTACATAACTTAAACACTGGGAGACCCTACTATTTCTACTCCTCCATCTCAACACTTAAATGTGATAAATAGTAGTGTAAACCCTCTAAATGTTGCAATTTGATTATTCACATTAATAAAAAAAAAAAAGCCATATCTGTATCGTTAGTTATATCACTCGGTTCCAAACGCCAAATGGATAAGGGCACGCAATGTTTGTACACAAATCTTAATTTAATACTAAATTTATCTGGAATTTTCTGACATAAATAATATAATTCATTGACGAGTTCTAAATAGTTTATATTTCTTCATACTGTTAAACCAAAACTGCGCCCATCGTTGTAAGTTTCGTTTTTGTCTGGTGAACTCTTTTATGTTTCTCTAGATACAATCATCAAATGTTCTCGTTCTATCTGTGTAAAAATAATATAATTGTTAGACATTCATTTTGAAAAAACTCTTAAACACATATATAAAAAATATAAATGTAAAGAGAAGTATGAAAATTGTCGAGAGAAGTATGAAAATGTCGTGGGAGGTATCGAAATCTTTGAGGGAAGTATGAAAATGTCACAGGAGGTATCGAACTTGTCAAAAGAAGTATGAAAATATCGTGGGATGTAGCGAACTTGTCAAAGGAAGTATGAAAATGTCACGGGAGGTATCGAAATAGTTGAGGGAAGTATGAAAATCATCGAGAGAGGTATGATTTCAATTTTGGATCCCTTGAAGAAATTTATAGTTTCCTCGATGATATCCGTAGAGGGGTTTAATATTGATGTAATTTTTATACTTCTTTTCCAATCATTGAGGGAGATATGATTTTAATTCTAGATCCCTCGACGAAATTCATACTTTTCTCGATGATATCCGTTGAGGGTTCTAGTATTGATGCAAGTTTTATATTTCTTTCCAATTATTGAGGGATGTATGATTTCAATACTTGATCCCTCAAAAAAATTCATACTTCTCTCGATGATATGTGTCGAGGAGTCCATTATTGATGTAAGTTTTAACTTCCTTTCCAATCATTGAGAGTGTATGAACTTAATTCTAGATTGCTCGACAAATATCATATATCCCTTGATGATATTCACTCCTCACTCGCCAAAAATCATTGAAAGATGTACTGTTCACTGTCTTTCTGGATTCAGAATTCTCAAAAATTATTAATATCACACCATTAATAAGTATGACATATAAAATATATATATAACAGTTATATTAAACACATTCATAAGATTTTTACATGCATAACTAAACTTAAGTAAAAATAAAATATTCTACAATATACATCATATTTATCATACTTAGGTAAAAAAATTTAATTGTTATCAAAATGTAGTTTTGCCGAATTTACTTTGAATGAACTCACTTGTACAAATACCGATCAATATTTTGAATATATGGAGTTTAGTTTTTGATGCCTTTAACCATAATCCTTTTAATTTACTTTAACTTTTTAAAACAGAATGAAATCAAATTTTCACTCATTTGTATCAGTGAGATATAAAAATAAGAGATAAAGATATTTTTATCTAAAATTCTTATAATTAGTTTCAAATATAGCACATTTGAAAACTGAGCCATAAAAGAGGTGTATTTTTGGGCTATATGGATCAAAAACCCAAAAAACGAGGAGATGAATAAATGTTGTTCTTGTGCACTTATAACTTTTAATATTAGTTCAAATTCCTTTTGTGTATTCGTTACTTTTATAATTTGAAAATTCATATGCAAACCAAACCTATGCCAAGATGCAATTAAGTTTTTAAAAGATATAATTACATTAAAAATCCTATAATTCAGTATAAATGTAGAAAGTCCATATATTCATAAAACATGAAAAATATCCCCAAAATTTCATAACCCTATAATACTAAATAAATTCATGAGATAAATTTATCTATAATTAACTTTTTTTTTTATTGTATAAAGGTTTTGGATGAGAGAAAAGTGAAGATAGTGAACATTAAATTGCCAGGGGTTGTACCTCAAATGGTGGCAACAAGATCAGAATGAACAACAGCGAAAAGAGAAAGTTGTAATCAAGTCTAGGGAGTGCAATAAACAGATGATAATGCTAAATATTTACCCACTAATTATATTGAAGAGTTTCATTTCCATAAATGATCTGTATGAGATTGAAGCACAGCGAGTCTCCATATTTAATGGTGGGTTACGAGCTGAAATACATCACCAGCTTGAAATGCATATAATTTTAGATTTTTCTAAAGTCGTGAACAAAGGAAGTTAGAAAAGCAGTTGAAGTAGTATGACAATTTTTTACTCTACCAAATTAGTCGACATAAAATAGAGGAGCAACACAAAATATGGGTGTCGAAGTAGAAAACAGGCAGAGGGGCAATTATACCAACCTCCAGCCAACGCAACAACAGACGAACAACATGTATGTGCAGTCGATGCCAAGCAAACATTACTGGTGTTAGAAAACTTGATAAATATTATGCCTGGGGGGCTGAAACCAACAAATGATGAAATGAAGGAGTATAAATTAACAGAGGAAGAGGTTGATGTGGTTGATGGTAATGAAGGAGAAGCGGTTTCTGCATTGTACAAGAGTTTCTGTTAGCACCTAAGAAGGAAGAGGAATCAAAGTAACAAAATTTTACAGATGTGAGGAACAACAAAAAAATAAGGTTTGCAAGGTGATAACTGGTAATGGTAGCAGTGAAAACATATATCTAAAGTATTGGTGAGGGCCTTGGCATTATCGACGGAAAGTAAACTTTTGCCTTGTATAATTGACTGGATTAAAAAAAAAAAAAGAACTAAAACAAATGTTACCGAAGTACGTAAGCTTCATTTTTTAAACATAATACTTTTATAAAAGTGATGCTTTATGTGATGTGGTTGATATGGAGGCATGTCATGTGAAGGTTGATACTTTGATGTAGTGCATAAAGAGCGGCAAAATATTTATGAATTTGGGTAGAATAGGAAGAAAATAGTTCTGGTGACAAGAAGTGAAAATAAGAAACTGCAGTAGGGTCTTAAAGTGGAGGGAAAAAACTTCCTGACTGTAGTTGTAGGGTATGCGAAGGAGGATTGTGAAGGTTGCATGATAATGGCAAAGGATAAGGAGTTGAAACTGGTAATAGAGATAATAGAGATGATGCAACCATTGCTATCCAATTTCTCCATCATAGTTTCGGATGAGATGCCAAACAAGTTATCACCTATGTAGGATATACAACATAGAATTGAATTTATGCTTGGGGCTAGTTTTCTTAACCTACTACAATACAAAATTAGCCCACGAGAGCATACAATTTTGCGGAAACAATAGGATGAGTTACTTAGAAAGGGGTTCAATCAGGAGAATAAGAATCCTTGTGAAGTTATTGCGATTTTAGTCCCTAAAAAAGATGGTAGTTGGTCTGTGTGTATAGGCAACCGAGCGATCATTAAAAATCAAATATCGGTTTTCAATTATGAAATTGCAGGATATGCTAGAACTATTTGGCAAGGCAAGAAAGTTTTCTAAAATTGACTTGTTCAGCAGTTGCTATCAAATTAAAGAATGACGTTGAAGACCGAAGAAGGATTGTATTACTAATTAGGCAATGCCTTTTGACTTGTCGAATACGCCAAACTCGTTCATCTGTGTTATCAATCAGGTATTAAAGATTTTTACTTTCAAATTTATTTTTGTGTATTTTGACAGCATACTAATTTATATTAGTGAGGAGGTGAGCCATTTAGCGTATTTGAGAAAAGTGGTAAAGAAGCCTAGGCAGAGTAAGTTGTTTTTTTAATTTAAATAAGTGCAGTTACATATTGCGTAGTTTAGTATTTTTGGGTTTTAGTTTGTTTTGATTGAGTTAGAGTTGATGAGTTTGAGGAGCCAGCAATTCGGGAATGGTCACACCAAAAAAGGTAATCTAAGTGAGAAGTTTTTATGAGTTGGTGAACTTTTATTGTCAATTCATTCGAAATTTTTTTGTTATCACAACACCTATTTCTAAGTGCATGAAGAAAGAAAATTTTAATTAGGGTGATTAGTAAATAAAAAGTTTTACTGATCTAAAGGAAAAACTATGTAAAGCTTTATTACCAGCATTACATAATTTCGAAGAGCTTTTTGAGGTGGAGTTTGATGTTTCAAGGATTAGCATAGTGCTGTTATCATTCAGGAGGGTAGGCTTGTAAAGTATCTAGTGAAAAACTAAATGATGCTAGGCAGAATTTTATGTTGTGTTTAAGGCTTTGATGCATTGGGGGCATTACTTAGTTCAAAGGGAGTTTGTATTGTTTAATGATCACCAAGAGTAGAAATTCATCAATAATTAGCATCATTTGGGGAAAAAATACATGCCAGGTGGCTATTCTTTATGCTGAAATTTATATTTCTATTAAAACAGAAATCCGGACATTAAAAATAGGTGGCTGATGCGTCCAGTAGGCGAGCTACTTTGTTGGTAATCTTGAGTAATGAGATAACTGGGTTCGAAGTAGTGAAGGAACAATATAAAACTGATGAAGATTTTGAAATAGTTTGACACTAATATAGTCACAATGAGCGAGTGAGAGGTTTACTAATTCAATGGGGTTATTTATTCAAAGCCAATAAATTGCTCATTGTTCATTTCAGGAATAGATAATTCGAGAATTACATGGTGGCTGTTTGGCTGGTCATGTAGGGTGACATAAGATGATAACAATGGTAGATGAGAGTTATTTATTGTTTGCTGATTAAACGAGATTTGGGCGAATTGTACGAAAGTGCCATGTGTTCTAAGTTGTGAAGGGACATGCTCATAATATTGGGTTGTATATGCGGCTTCTAGTGCAAAAGAATATTTGGTTGTTGTTACTTAGTAGTGTAATAATTCTGTCTTTCAGTCGTTTGCTTATTTTATTACTTTTCTACGATGGCTTATTTTAGTACTTGCAAGAAAATTGGTGATACGAATCATGATGCTTTATATTACTTTAAAGAAGAGGTTTGTTTTTTTTACCAATCCTAAGTTAATTACTTTGGATAGGGATCTCAAATTCCTTACTTTTAACATAGAAAGATTGGTACAAAGATGTAGTTTAGTAGTGCTTCTCACCCTCAGACCAATGGACAAATAAAAGTAGTCAATAACACACTAGGACTATGTTGCTTTGTGTTTGTGGATAAAAGCCCGAGTAGTGGGATATAGTGTTGCCGCAGGTGGAATTTACTTATAATAGCATGGTGAACCGTTGGACTGGAAAGACTCTTTTTGAAGTGATTTATCAACAATCATCACGTCATGCGTTAGATTTGGTGGCTTTACCATTATTACCAAGGGTTAGCAAGGTTGTAGAAGACATGACAACAAAGGTATAGAAAATTCAAGGTGAAGTTGGTGCTAACTTGGAAGCTGCCAATAACAATTACAAACATGATAGGGATCAACATCGTTGGCAGAAGGTGTTCAAGGAAGAAGATCTTGTTATGACTTATATGCGAAAAAACAAATTTCATAGGGTTCTCGGTAAATTATAGAATAGAAAGTATAGATCATTTCTAGTTGTTAAGAAGATCAATGATAATGCCTACATGTTGCGAATGCCTAATGATTGAAATATCTCAAATGCTTTTAATTTAGTTAGCTTGCCTAAGTATGATGAAGAAGAAGCGTTGTACCGAGAGAACTCGAGGGCAAGTTCTTTTCTAAATGGAAGGAACTTAATAGAACATTTGTGTGTAACTTTTGCAAATGTGTCCAATTTTATCCCATAATATACCATTTCAAAGTTTATGAGGAGACCTAAGCAACTAATCAAATTTAGTATTTTTTTTTTGTTGGATTTAAATATCATTAATCATATTTTTATTCTATTTTCAGTATTTTTTTTGTGCAATAATAATTTAAAATTTACCTATTTTTGATAATTTTAAATTATTCATATTTACTATAAAAGGGCTTCAAAACTTTATTTGTTCGTCATCTTTCAATGAAAGAATAACTCGCAATTTTTTTTTTTCTTAAACTTAGTGTTTCGTTTTATCTATATATGTTTTCGATTTGTCCGTTTTTCATCAATTTATAATAGTCCAATTCTCTTGTCATACAAGTAAGAGAACTAAAGGTTGAGTTCCTTTCACACCCACTTTTTAAGGGAATTAATTTGATTTTATATTTGTGTCGTATAGGTATTAAAAAGAAATATTAAGATTTGAATCCAAATTTTTTTAGTAGCTCATGAAATCTTAACAATTGATCAATTAGTTTGAATTTGTCTATTAAGGTGTGTCGCAATATTTGATAATATGAAATAAAAGAGAGGAGAATCTGAATTGGTAGCAATCAGCATTTAGTTAAGTTCATGAGAGAATGAGAATCTTTTGGGTGAATCTGACAGCAGGGCAGGGCAGTGTCTTGGGTATCAAGATAGGTAAATTAATTCAATCGATAAGCTGCTTTTGATCTCACAATTGTTTCCTACTATTTTAGAATTAACTCATTATTGAATTGCAAAATATGTTAATTTCTTTATATTGGTCTCAAATTTTCCTACTATTTTAGAATCAACTCATTATTGAATTGAAAAATTGGTTAATTAGTTACCAAAATAGGTTACCAGCTTGCATATTTATAATTGCATTGTGTTTCTGCTCTGCTCATTCTAATTTCTTACTGAATCAAAAACTAATGTATGCAATGGATCGCAAAGCTTTTCTTTCTCACCTCCTCGTCCTATTCTTGCTCGTTTCTGGTTAGTCATTTTATATAATCTGTATATACTGTATGCATGCAAATCAAGTGTATATAATATCAATACGTAATAAAGACATGAATATTTACATTTTCCAGGTCGGCAGTGTGAAGTAAAACTATTTATCGAGAATCAGTGTTCATTCACAGTATGGCTTGCTGCAAATCCATCCGATGGCGACTTCAATTCTGAGAATGCACCAGATACATTAGAAATATTTACCATGCCAGATCCATGGTCAGGAAGCATTTGGGCAAGGACCAAATGCTCAAACAATGCCTCGTTTTATTTTTCATGTGAAACTGGCGACTGTAATTTGGGCACAGTTGATTGCCAAGGTCCACCGGCACCACCCAAATTCCCAGTCACCCTTCTCAATTTAGCTATAAATAACTCCGTGGTCACATATGAAGTGAGCTTGAATCATGGCTTCAATGTTCCGATCAGATTCCTGCCAGACGGTGGTTCATTGACAGGTGGGTCTGGATCTGGTTCATGCCCAGTTGTGGATTGCATTCAGGATATTAGCAATGTCTGCTCTCCTGACTTGGTGGCTTCAAATCAAAACGGGGCGTATGTGGGTTGTAACAGTGCTTGCGATGCTTTAAAAGATCCTAAATTTTGCTGCACAGAACAGTTCAGTGGTGCAGCTTGCCAGCCTAATCAATATTCACAGGCTTTTAAAAAACTCTGTGCTTCGGCTCATACTTATCCGGCAGATAATAACCCTCCGATGTATGAATGTACCGGAGCTAAAAGTTACAATATAACTTTCTGTGCCCTTTAAAATCTTTATTAACCTTGGTTTATAACAGAGATAATATAGTGATTTAATAAGTATCTATGTCATATTTCCTATTGATAGCCAATAAATGAGTAATTTATATAATTTTTTATTATTTATTTTGTAATAAATATAAGTTACAATATTAACCTTGGTTTATAACCACCATTCCGAAAAAAAAAAATGATATAAGCAATAAACACAATAATATTGTAATTAAAACTTTTACTTTGATATATTGATTCAGAAAAGACATTGTCAGGAGCAGCATATACAATAATAATGTATTTTATTCTTGCACTAAGATATCTCATACACGAGTGACACAACTAGCATTAAAAACATTTTAAATACTTATATTTTAATAAAATTTTATATTATTATATTACACATAATATAATTGATTAGTAAGAACACATTCTTGTAAGTTAATACAATATTATTACTCCTACATTCATTTATTGCTTTCATAAAAATAGCTTACATATTATTTTAATATCAAATCAACTCATAAAAAAATAACTATTTTTTAATAAATATTACTTACAATGCAAATCACTTTGGAAGATTCTTAATATAAAAAATAAATAATTTTATCATCTAAATAAATTTATATTTCTTTAGTAACAATTTATTTGTGCAAAAATTAGAATTATATCCTCCACTGTCAAATAATTGCACAACCCTTTCTAAAGAAATAGGCATAAATCTAAAGATTAGAAAAAAATCTACGAAAAGGAAAAAAAAAAAATTCTCCGAAAATTAATTACTAAATATATATTAATGAATAAGTATAACACTATAATTAATAAATTTTAAAAAAGTATTATTTTTAATTTTATATATATATATATATTATTCATGAATGGATATTGAAAAATCACGAAATGGCCCAAAAACATTACAGTTACATCCCTTAGAAAATTCAAAATACAGTTCAATCTATTTTCAAATAGCTTCTCTAACTCATGTATGACCAAAAGTTACAAAAAAATCTACCAAAAGAAAAAAAACAATCTCCGAACAAAACAAACCCCCCACAGAAAATTTATATATATATATATATACGCACTCACACATTATTACAAGGAAATTTAATACATGTAGACAAAATATAATAAAATAAAACTTATAAAATTTGATTTGGAAATAGCAAATCGAATGAAAATCTTCCTCAGCCTAATATTCCTCTCTTCTCTACAAAATGAAAAGGAAACAATTCACTTTGTTTGTCTTGCTTTCATTTTGCCTCTATTCTATAACATTGACACATATCTAGAAATTAACCAAACCAAGGAGCAAGTTTTAACTTTTAAGAAAAACATAATCACCTACATCAAATTCTATTGGCCTCCTTTTACGATCTATATAACTCTTTTTTACGACTTTGGGTTGTAAGAATATGTTATCTAATTAATTTCACTTTTTCTATAGTTTTCCATACCAATTCAAGACCAATATGCAATACTTCACCAATTTTCGGCCTAACATGTAGGAGATCTACACGGTCAGCACAATAACGCCTCAAAAAGTACCATTCCTAAACTAATTTATTGTTACATTCATTTATTTAATGATAAGAAAGACTCTTTACCATTATACCAAAAACTTAAGTTAATGGAAGGGCAGCAACTCTATCCTTTTAACCCATATCAGACAATGATTCCACCAGTCTCGTTCGACTTTGTGGCTCGTGGTTCTCCTACTAGTCTCCTTTGACTTTGTGAGCCACTTGGACAAACCTGATCCACACACCCTAGACTCGGGACGTACCATTCCCTCCTCCTTAAGTGAGGTTCGTTCTCTAACCTGAAATTGTGAAGGTGGGATTCGAACCTGTGACCAAGCTCTGATACTAAATAATAAGAAAGAGCCTTTACTATTCTTCCAAAAGCTTAAGCTGATGGAAGGGCAGTAACTCTATCTTTTTAACCTAGATCAGACACGGGTCCCACCAGTTTCATTCGACTTTGTGGCTCATGGTTCTTCCATCAGTCTCATTCAACTTTGTGGGCCACCTGGACGAACTCGATCCACACCCCTTAGACTCAGGACGTATCATGGCCTGGTTTATGAATAGTTACCAGGTTGGGTCGCTTTCGGGCCGGGCCAGGTTAGATCTGGGTTAGTTTTGGGCCTAATCTGCCGGGTTCGTTTCGAGTTGGACCTGCCATTTTATTTATTTTCTATTTTAATTTTAATTTTTAATTTTATAAATAGATCAATATTATAATGGCTCTTCAAATTGTCATTTTTGGAAAGTAAAATAAAAAAAAATTTATTAAATAAATCTCTTTTACATAATAGGGATATTTCTTTTTTTCTTTTTCATTATTGTGATGAAAAGAAATATGATAACATAATTTAAATTATTAAAAAAATCACCTTTCACGATATCCAATTTTATTAATGAAACAAAAAAAAATTAAAATAAGGGGGACATTTCAGCTTTAACCTTATAAATTTTATTACATTCAATCATACTTCTTAATAATAAATAATAAAAAATTATAACAAATTAATTAAAATAAATATTACAAAGATGGGGACTTTAAGGCTTACCTCATTAATTTTGTAAAAAAATAAATCTAAATCCTAATTACTTTTTATTCGTCAGTCGTCATTCTTCAATCTTCTTCTTCCTCTTCCTAGTTCTATTCATTACCGAAATCGATCAATGGAGATGATTGGTGTTGTAGTTGTTGTCTCCTCATTTCTTTGTTATGCCAATCTTTGAAGCATATTTTCATTTCAAGAGTTTCTAGTGCCATTCTACTTCTTCGAGCATCCAACATATTTTCATTCAAACTAAATACACTTTCTGATGAAACTGTTGACACTGGTAGCATAAGAAAGTCTCGTGCCATTTTTTCTAAAATAGGATAAGTCTTATAATTATTCTTCCACCACTTTAAGACGTCAAAATCTATTTCATTGTCCACCGGTAGACCTTACATATAGTATGATAGCTCATTGAATGAGGTTTGCATTGTTCTTGGCCTCTTTAAGATCGTGTAAGGATCCCAACCGCTACTGGTAATTATGGGAGAAGAGGAAGAGGAAGAAGAGCCCCTTCAGTTGGTAGTGGTTGAAGTCCCTACAAAATACTCAATCTCGTACATGTGATAAATATTTGATAAATTTACTGATAAAATATCCTTACAAGTTTGTATACATGTAATTGTGTCAAATGACAAACTTTTAGGTTTATTAAGATCTAGAAAAATGTAAAATTTTTCGATTAAAGTTTCACAACCAAAAATTTTAATACGTGGGTGTAAGTAAAGGACAATACTGTATAAAAGAAGCATGTCATTGTAATACTTCCTAAATTTGTCTACCAAAGTCAACATTATTTCAGCGAACCTAGGATGTTCCATGTATTTTTTTAATACAAAAGAAACGCTACCTAATATGAGAATTACGTGATGTGTTGTTGGGTAGTATTGTCCTGATAATAATTCTGTAGCTTCCTTAAATGTTTCTAAAAATTGAGAGATAATGTGTGCAACCTCAAAATGTTCATGTGTTATTTCATGCCTTATCATATTGTTGTTCTAAAATTCCATTATTGGAACTTGGTAAGGCAAAAGACTTCGGAGCATATCATAGGTAGAGTTTTACCTAATTGGCTCGTCTAGAATTAATTTTTTAGCCTACAATTCGTGTTCACGACACAATTATCTAAATTATTGGTATCTAGTTGGAGCTAATTTTAAATGATGAACAATAGTTCTAATTGCTTCAATTACTGGTTTCATTATTTCATAACCATCTTGCACACATAGGTTTAATATGTGGCAAGTATATTTGTTGTGAAGAAATTTTTCATCTAAGACTAATTTAATTGTATTTTTTTATTAAGGGAGTTGCAGCAGTATTTTTCGATGCATTATCAAATGAATATAATTTTTTTTATCTTTAATCCTAAATTCACGTACAATGAACGTGATTGCTTTACATATAGCCATTGCATTGTGTGGAAATTCAAATAGTTTAAAATCTATAATTCTTTTGTTTAAATGCCAATCGTCATCTATCTAATGATATGTGACACAAATATAGTACAATCCATTGACACCTTTCCAATTGTCGCAGGTCAATGAAAATAAACAATTACTAGATTCTAATATGGCAATCAAAGTATTTTTCATTTCATTAAAGTTTTTTTAATGCATATGTTCTAACAGTTGTCCTTGGTATTTTTTTAAATGCTGGCCAGTACGATTGTATCATTTCTACAAAATTTGGAGATTCACTCTCTGTGAATAGTTGATCATTTAAGATCAACCATTTAATGATGGAGTCTCTTGACTCGGTAGAGTCAAATATAAAATTACCACCTACAACTTCACTTATTATTCTAATTTGACTTTGTTATTGAAAATTTTCTAAATGTTGTACGTGTTGTTTTTTACATGTTTACTAAGAGTTCATAAATCGTCACCTTTTTTTTTATATGCATACATCTTACCACACATTTTACATCTACCCTTACCTTCTTCAATATTTTTTTCAAAAAAATTTTATATTCTTGACCTAGGTTACTTACTTTGACAAGTGTTAGCTGTGGTAGATTCGAGATTGGTACTAGGAATTTGTTCCTCTTGCTGTGTATTTTCAAATTGTTCATAGCGGGACATTGCGCCTTCCCAAAGAAACTCATGTGATCCTTGTGAGGAATGGTGTGTCATTTTTCAAAGAGTTAATGTAATTTTTTAAATTTAATATTAATGTAATATAAATCGAATAAATAAAAACATACAAATTAAGTAAATTAAATAATAACACTATTCAAAGAAATTAAATTAATAACTTAAATAAACACAAACAAATTTAAACAAATTAAATAATAACACAAATTTAAAGAAATTAAATTAATTAACTAAAACAATTAACACAATATTAATTAACAATGTAGAATTCCAAATTAAGTGAATTAAATAATAACACAATTTAAAGAAATAGAATAAAATAAGTAACACACAAATTAATTGATAACGCAAATTAAATTTTAATAACTTAAATAAAAACACACAAATTTAAACAAATTAAATAATAACACAAATTTAAAGAAATTAAGTTAATTAACTAAAACAATTAACACAATATTAATTAACAATGTAGAATTCCAAAGTAAGTAAATTAATTAATAGCACAATTTAAAAAATTAAATAAAATAATTAACACACAAATTAATTAAATTAAATGATAACATAAATTAAATTTTAATTACTTAAATAAAAACACACAAATTTAAACAAATTAAATAATAACACAAATTTAAAGAAATTAAATTAATTAACTAAAACAATTAACACAATATTAATTAACAATAAAAATTTTCAAATTAAGTGAATTAAATAATAGCACATTTTTAATAAATTAAATTAATTAATTAACACACAAATTAAATGATAACACAAATTAAATTTTAATAACTTAAATAAAAACACACAAATTTAAACAAATTAAATAATAACACAAATTTAAATAAATTAAATTAATTAACGAAAACAATTAACACAATATTAATTAACAATGTAGAATTCCAAATTAAGTGAATTAAATAATAGCACAATTTAAAGAAATTAAATAAAATAATTAACACATAAATTAATTAAATTAAATGATAATACAAATTAAAATTTGATAACTAAAATAAAAACACACAAATAATATAATATAAATCTAATTACTAATCTTAAAATTGAGTTAAAATAAAGACTTTTACTTCCACAAAAATAATAACTTAATTAAATAATACTTGGGAGAATGTATATTTTAATCTTGAGAATGTAAATTGAAAGGAGATGGGGAGATAGAAAAATGATTTAAATTAATTAGAAGTGATGATATATATAGATTTTGGGGGAAGAATGGGAGGCCAAAGGAGGGGAGGAAGGTTAAGCCGTAATGACCGTTGGCTTGCTAAGTGTCAACGGTCAAATTTTTAGAAATGGCAATAGCCATTTCTAAAAATCAAATTTTCAATTTTTCCTAAATGAAAAGTTGCCATTTGCCAATGGCTATTTCTGCAACTACAACAAGGGGGTGCAATTGGCAAGCAAAAGTAAGCCTACAAGGGGGTAACTGCCAAGTGCTAATTGGCAAGTGGTTGCAGCCTGCAGGGGGGTGGTGGGGTGTCTTAAGCTTTTTTTTTTTTTTTTTTAATTTTGACCTGACGGGTTTAGGTGGGTTTAACCCAGCGGGTCAAACCAGTTCCACCCGCTGGGTCGACTCGGATACAACTCGCCGGTTTCGGGCCTATTACAGGCTGTGCCTCTAGTTTCAAATAATTAGAACTGGTCTAGCTTGGCCTGGATGAACAGTAACCCAATCAAGTTTTGAAGGGCCGAGCTGGGCCGGTTCACGGGCTAACCCAGCCCATTAGACACTACTATGCAATATCTTTTTGGATATATAAGGGAGATGTTATCTCTTTACTTTCAATTCTAATATTAGAAACAAATTAATGACTATTTTCTTTTTTAATTCTTAAAAAAAAGTTTTAGAAGATTTTCTAAAGAATAAAAATATGGAAGATAAATTTATTTTTTATTGTATATGTTTTATATTTTATATGAGTGATGTGTTTTACTTTGAATTAATGCTAAAAATTCTATTAAAAACTCACTAAATATTTGCGAATATCTGTACAGGTTTGGTAAATATTAAGTACTCGTTTAAGCAGATTTGGTAATAAAATATCAAACCTGTTACGGGTATGGTATTGAATTTTTTTTTTATATTTTTTTTGTGGATACAGATGCGTGTTTAAAGATATTTTTCCTAAACCCGATTCGCTGCCATCCCTAGCTAAAATCACTCTTTGGAGAATAATAGTTTCTACTACCAAATTACATAAATAAGATTGATCTTCTACCTCATCAATCCTCAAATCAAATTCCTTTAAATAATTGCATTTGTTTACTCCAAAAGAACTTAATTTGAGAAAAATTAGGTGGATGGAGCAGTTAGAAGATTGTGATTTTACCTTGTAATACCATCTTAGTAAGGTTAATAATGTGGTAATAGATACCTTAAGTAGGAAATTACAAGAAATGTTAGTAAATTTCATCATATAAGTAATGCATCCATAATTTTAACGTAAAGACAATGGCTGCAAGCTTTAAGTCATTTGTAGGATAATTATGCTTATTAGTTTTAAATTTGAGTGAACCATGCACCACCGCTTTTCCCATATGCATCATAACACAATCGAGACCCACCCGTGAGGCATTGTAGTAAACTTTATATCCATACAATGCTCATGAATAATTAAAATCAGAGTTAAGGTTAATTGATTCCTCAATTTTATAAATGCTTGCTCATATTTGTTATTCCACTCAAACTTCACCGCTTTTTTATTCAAAAGAGTTAAGGGTGTTGTTATTCGAGAGAAATTCTTTATAAATCTAAGATAATATCCTGCTAAATTCAAGAAAATTTTTATCTGAGCTACACTTCTCGGCCTATTCCAATTAAGCAATGCCTTTACCTTAGTAAGATAAACAAAAATACCTTCTTGAGATGCTACATTTTCAAGAAATTTGACTTCAGCTAATTATAATTCACATTTACTTCGTTTTTGATACAATCGATGCTTTCTCAATACTTGTAAAGTGGTGTGTAAGTGTGCTCATGCTCTTCCATTGCCTTACAGTATATTAGTGTAACATCAGATCCAAAGATTTGAATGCATACACAACTTTTATAAACTCATAACAATATCTAACGCATGCATAAAATGCATAAGAGTGATATGCCCAACTAAGGAATATATATGTATATATATACATAAATACACATATATATGTCATACTGAACTTACTACAAATAATTTTGTACATGATATCTCAAAATATAACTCATATTGTAACATACACCATGACATTATACATGATGGACCCAAATGTTCTATTGACTACAGTGTGTATCCTCTCCTCTGCTCATGTCTCTAATGTACTAAAACGACTTACCAGGTATCAGATTTGCAAAACTGGAGAGTGAGGATGATGAGTCCAAAAAGACCTAGTGAGTGGATACTATAAATCAAGAAAATAATAATGTTGGAAAAACTCAAAATCTACTATAATATATAAAATCAGGTTCAAAATTCTGAATCATTATAAAATAAATATCTCTATAAAACTCTGGTATCTAGGGGCATTACGTATCGCCGTCCTTCTAAATACTATAACTATCCTCAAGAATGTGACATCTGAGGCTAGGGTCTAACCTATTACGTCTCACTGTCAATCAAGCCCTGAATTTATATCTACACATGTGCACATGGTCTTCTACAATAAAATTCATAAATCATTAAATCATCAAAGTTATCTTGAAAACATAATCAACATCATGTTTGAAAATTTCGTAAATACATAATCTTAACAAAGAGTCATTAAATATATCATCAATATTTTCTTCAATTTATAAGTCTCAAATCTCAAAATTAAAAAGGCATTCTTAAATTAAATTATCTCCAAAGTGCTTAAAACATAACACAAGTAATCCAAGTAATCTAAAATATCCAAAGTGTTTCTATACATTCGTAAATTATGTATTATGCTCATATAATAAAAATTCATGAGAAGTAAAGTATCCAATCATTGATTAAAGCTTGATCAATCCAAATCACGGAGTAGTTGGTGGTTGATCTTGTCGATGATCTACAAATACACGTTTTCTGTTAAAGCTTTTAACTTTGAATATTTACTGAAAAGGTCTCAAGAATAGATAACTATGTTATACATAAATAATGAATTTCAATAAGAAATTAAGACATTTAGGATCCCTATGGATTTTAACAAAACTTAAATTGAAGTTACCTAGGCTGGAGAATTGCAAATTCAATCTCGATTATTCTAGATAACATATCATTGTATAGAGGTTGAGTTTGAAATTCTGCCATACATAACTAGGAATAGTTTTTGAGCTAAAATTTTGATAAAATCACCCCTTGTATGTCTATTTTCTTTGATTTCTTACAGATCCTGATTTTGATTCCTAAAACTCGAGTTATAAATAAATCATTACACGTAGCGCTTGAAGTAAACGGTTTTGGGTTTCACAACAAGGTAGCCAAATGATGTAAATTACTGGGAATTTATCTCTTCATGAAATAATTTGATTTTTGACTATATTATTTCTTATTGTATCTAGTTGTCACAAAATTTTACAGTTCATTAATCAGAAGTTTAGAACTTATTTTACACACAAAATAATACACGTTGTCTAGAATGGTCTCCATTTCGAGTTTAGGTGATCTTTAGATTTCATGGCTTCTAAGATCAAATCCAATACTCTAAATCTCAACAACTTCAAATTAAATTTACTGCCATGTACACAACCAACATTTCAATTTTTCAACAACAACAAAACCTAAAAAAAAATTGTGTTATATGGCAACTTAGGGTTCACCAAATACATCTATTAGTTTCTTAGCAATGCAGCACCATTCCTTCATCAACCAAACACATAATAAACTATATAAACATCACAAATTCAAATATGAAAATTTCAAGAAATTTATGACAAATAAAAGAGTTTTCTTACCACTTGTGTTGCTATAAGCTTGCTAAATTGAATTTCAAAGCTTATACACATTCCAGACTATTTGAATTTTTTTTTGGTTTTCCCTAAATTCTTTGTCCTAAAATTGAAAATTTCTCCTATTTTCTCCTTGAATAATTCGGCCAAGACAAGGGATGAAGAGTTTTCTTTTGTTTTCTTGTTATTTCTTGAATTAGTTAGAAATATGTAGAACTTTCTAGGATTGGGCCAACCATTTACAACAAATAATGGGCTTGATACTAACCTAGGTAAATCACTAGAAACATTTAAGAATCATACTCACAAATATGAACTCTTTATAATAGTAAAGTCTAACAACTTAGGCTTTAAAGGTTTAGTTTCTAAACCCAAGAAAGATACAACTTTCAAAAAAATAAAGGAATACGTAGAATTAGAATCAAATAATACATTAACCCACGTACTAAATAAAAGAAAAATACCTTCCATAAGGTTATGATCACGTTGATTTACATTCTGATTAATTGCATGTACTCTAAGTCTTCGGCCTACCATGCCCTTTGAAAAAGATATGTGCCCTTAAAGCTAATCTCTTGTAAATTTTATGATTAATAAAATGAGTATTATTTATTGTATTATTTTTATACGAAGATGACATGTATGTTGATATACATGTATTGATAAAGTCTATGGAATGTACACATTGTTATAAAGAGTTCATATTTGTGAGTATAATTTTTAAATGTTTCTAGTTATAGAACTATAAAGTGAGATTTTATAGTATCGTAAAAATTAGTATGCACTATCCTTATTCTATATGATAAAAGGTAGTTTATTTCATAGACTACTTGTGTGAAGACACTAAAAGAAGTGTATAATTGCTCATTAGTTGGGTATGATTTCAGTGAACAGACTCGTATGAATTGTCCAAATGCTAATTGCACTTAATCATCAATTGGATATTTATTGTATTAGTGGTGTAAGTGGTTCTTAGAATTGAGAACATCATGGTTATTTTGTAAATGAATTGTCATACTTTGATACTACTTAGGGCAGGTCTAAATTAAGTCTTATGATAAGTAGTTATTGGGTGTGGTGAAATATTCATGGAGATATGTGAATGTTTAATGCATGATCTGTCAGCCTAAGTGCTTTAAAGATAGAATGCTCTATGTGAATGATACATATTTGATTCATTAAATACTCAGCCGGGGTAGAATATTGTATGTGATTGAGAAGTATGATCTCAACGATTGTACACAATATAATCATTATTTGATATTCGTTATAAATAGTATCTGTAAACCCTATTTTTGTGAATAAAAGACTAAAGTGAAATTTTTTTAAAGTTTCAAGCAATTTTAGAATTTTAAAAAATAATAGAGGCCTTAACAAAATTTTTCAAATAAAAAATAAAATACATTTTTTTTCTTCTAGAATGCAACATCTTCTTATTTCTTTCTCTCTTGAATGCTTCTATTCTTCATTTCTCCTTCATTTCTCAACTAAATTCCTCAAAATATAACCGAAATTCTTGCAAATTTTCGTTGTCCAATCAATTAATGATTTTTCTTCTTCGATTTGGAACTTAAATTGGGCTAAGAAGAGCAAGATTATAGTTTGATGAAATTTAGGTTTCAACTACAATTTGGGCTTTTGGTATTTAAATAACAAATTGGATTTCCTACGAGTTTCTACAAGCTAATGATATACATGTTAAAACATAACAGTTTCGATTTTAACGTTTTAAAAGTAATAGAAATCTAGAGATTACTATTTATGTTAAATTTATGTTTGATTTTATATAGAAAAAGTAGATTTGTGCCTTATAGAGATAATTGAAAGTATATGACGTCGAATATGCATTGATTCGTCATTTGAATAATTGTATTTATGTTTGCCAAAAATATAAAATTATTTGAAATTGTGTTGTAAGAAGATATTTGAGTTCGTAAAGGCATATTATTATCAATTTATGTTTTAGATATTAGCTAGAAGTGGATTTTAAGCATTTAAGCAAATGTTGAAAATTGGTTTAGTAATGTAAAATTGATAATGATACTGGGCATGAGATTTCAGTTGCTGGAAATCGAATAAATGGCCCGTTAGATTAGCCTCGTGAAATGTCATGTATCAACTAAGAATACTTTGGTCACATTTTTCACAAGCATGTCATTTAAACGCATTAAGTATAGTCGTTTGGGGACACGTAGTGAGAATGGTTACCCTCCCTTTTGTTGTAAGTAAATTTATATATGCATAATTATGTAAATAAAATATTTGTGATATATATAAATATATACGCATGTGTGTTAATTTATTGAAAATGAAAATGTTATTGTTGTTTGGTATGATATTGGTAAATGATTTGTGTACTGTAGTCTGTCATTAAATTATATTTTGATATATATGCATATAATGGCCAGGGAGGCCGAATTTGGTTTATGTATTTTATGAAGGTTGTTTAAAAATGTTACAGTCGAAGAGGTCAGGTTTTGATTTATATGGATACATTAACGTACTAAAAATAAATTATTTTTAACGTATGTATATTGGTGATATGAGGTCATTAAGTTCGGTTATTGATATATGGTCAGTGGGCTAGGTTATTTATTGTATATACAGGGCTGTAACCTATGGACAGACCTATGAGAGATCGTGTAAGTTATTAGAGGCGTAGTGGGGCTATATAAGGGAGGATAAGCCATGGTAAGCTCACTATGTGCCGATGTGGGAATGCACAATTATATAGAGACCCTATAAAATGTCCTGACGATTTGATAGGGATCTCTTGGATTTGATGGATACGATGAGGATAGTCACTTTATCACTAAGTGACTACTCCAACTAACATCAGTGAGACGAGCTTGTTTTATAAATGCATGTTTTATATAAATTAAATGATTTTACAATGCATAAGTAATGATTTTCTGTTTTACAAGAATACATTGTATATGGTTTTATGTATAACAAGCTCACTGAAGGATTTTGACGTTACCTCGACCAAGTTAGCGGTCGAAATAATATGGCTAGCCCGTTTTGGTTGTTTTAAATGGATACAGACTATCTTTACATTGTTTACAATAATTATTGAACATGAAATGATATATATATATATATATTAATATATATATATATGTATGTATTTGGGCATATGTGAAGAATAATCCCAATATTATGGTTTAAAATGTATGTTCATGTATGTATATAGATGTATGTATGCATTTACTTATTGAGTATAATTCTATACTCACTCCTCACCATTAATGCTTTCAAGTTAGGAGTTTTAGTTCTAACTAGGCTTGTGGTAGCGGTAGAGAGCATACGACGTTTTGGGTAGGTTGTCTTCTTGACTCATTTGTAAGTTATGTACAACAGGATATTTTTATTCGGTTTCTTATAATGTATTTGTAAACCAGACAGTTTATGTAAATATTTATGTAAGTTCAACCCAACTAAGAATGATTTTCATTATGATGATTTTATAATAGTATTATATGTAATTTGGATGAATTGATCATGGAGATTAATTTTTTGATGTTAATGATCCCATGGATGGGAATTTGTTATTATGAACTGTTTTTAGGTTTTGAATATTTACAGATAAGCCTTATAGGCTCTCTTGATATATTCTGGGTATAGGGTGTATCATGAGGATCTGTGGCAATTGTCACAAGTGGACCCCAGGGTCAGGGCGTAACAGTATCGGATAAGAAAGGGTTTGACGATATAAGCATGCCCTTGATTCGATCAGAGCATTGTGTGACGGAAGGATCAAATTACATGGTAACTAATGATGGAAATATTTATTATTAAAACTTTACACTTTATTGTAATCTAGGGGCCGTGTTGCATGGCCAGGTGTTAACATTGGTTTGTGGTCATATTTGAATAATCTTGTTGAAGATTGATTGAATAAAAGAAATCCAAGAGTTTGATTTAAGCTATTAGTCTATTGTTGACTTTACGGTGAATTTATAGAGTTTTGTCTCAAATTGACTCAAATTTTCTTGATTTATATAAAGTATCATTCTAGTATATATATAAAGGTTAAAGTCATTATGGTAATTGACTAAACTTGAGTATATGGGATGAATGAGTATATGTTATCATCTTGTCCTAGCAAATGAAATAGTAACAAATGGCTTAATCCTAATCTTACACTTTTGTTTACAAATGGAAAGTGGATATGCATGAGATATGTATCAATTTTGACTACACATTTAGCAAGCTTAATTTCTAAATATTTTGTTTATCAAAATGTTAATTAAATTAGAAAAATATAAAAGGGAAAATAGACAAGAAATGAGATAAGGAAATGGTGTAGAAATTTTCTCAAAGAGAGAAATTTTTTCTCTTGGTTATGACCTTCCTTAAGCACGTTCTTGATCAAATTTTGATTATTTGATCATTTACAAAGAGGATTTATATCCATTTGGTAGTGATTAAGATTTGTATGTGATCAATTTCAAGTGTAAGAAAATAATTCCAAGTGTTGGAATTATAAGATTTTGGTTGAAAACCTAAAGGACTCAAAGTGTTTGATTGAAATCCTAAGTGAAAGTCAAAGAGGGAAAATTGAATCAATGACATTACTCTTTAGAAGAGAATCTAATTTGATTATTTAAAACTTCAAAAGTTGAAGAAAAGCTTGAAAACAAGGTATGTTTTCTTACAAAGTTTTAATTTTGTCCATTTTAACTCAATACCTAGATCTTGATATGCCTAACTTAATTTCATATGTTAGGACACATAGTATGCAAGAATTCTTACACCCTTTTGATAATTGAGGTCTTTGAGATGATTGCTCATTTTTCCCTTATTGTGGCTGTCTATGTTATTGAGTCTATTGTGGTACTACTTCAGTGCTTCTATGATTAGAACTGGCCACTTGACTTGATGCCTGCTCCAAATGTAGACACAAAACAAACTCATGAATGCACACAGAAACTCCGACTATCTTGAGTGCTTTCCTGATTAAAGCCAGTTACTTCATTTTGTTTTTGCTTTAAATGCTGATACAATTTTTGGTGATGGTCTGGTTTTTCATATTAAAAACAAATACTAGATGTATTACAAAAACTCTGAGTATCTCGAATAAGACACTAACCTTTTATTTGTCTCTTTTTTTCCATTGAGAAAGTTTCTGATCTAAACTCCTTTACTAGGATTCCATTATCTATTTAATCTCATTTTCTTATTGTCTATCATCAAACCTCATTCTACCACTTCAGAATATTTTTAATGATTCAACATTATGAGTTCACGACTAGTGTCAGCTTTAATCCTTTCACAAACAGTTCAATATTATCATTTTCCTTAAAAATCATAGAAGTAGCAAACTGACTTAACGCCTTGAACTTTTCTTAATATTGTGCCACTGCCAAATTTTCCTAAGTTAAATGAATGAATTCTTATAACATAGTGTCTAATACTTTGGGAAAGTATTTACTAAGGAAAACTTCCTTCAAAACTTCCCATGTTCATTCTTCATTTTGGTTTGTAATCTTAATGATATTCCATAAATGATTAGCATTCTCAATCAACCAAAAGATAATAAACTTGTGTCGCTATGGATAGATATATGCAAAAGTGATTAATATATATAAAAGTCATAAATAAACAGTCTCGTTGCTTTTGGTCAAACACTGCACCACTCCATATGACCCCTCTTAATTACTTGTAGCTTAAAAGTTTTTGGCATTCTATGGGGAATAGTTCTAATATCACTAGACTCTCCTTACTAGTCTCACCTGATGGACTTTCAATCATATCATTTAACCAATTTTTTCTAGTCTTTTAGATGTTAAGGAATCTCTAAGTCCAAAGTAAATGTTGCACTAGAAGTTTATTTTGGTTTGCCCCCTTACCATATACTCTTAGGACTTGTAGTAAATCATTCATGGTTTTCTCAGTAGCGCCCGGACCTGGTAAGGGGTTGGTAAAATGGACCTAGTACCTATCAATCTCAATCTTTCCCTAATCCCGTTTGCATGTAGTTTTCTAAGGTCCTTCACGAAAATCCAGCCTAAAGCATACTATTCATTTCTATTGATAGACATCCATCTATCATACTTAATCCTGCCCATACTACAAAAGCAAACAAGAATTAACATCATGGGATCATAGAACAATAAAATGTAATTAATGATGGATTAAAATTATTTCTAACATCTTCTAAGTAATATCAAATATGTTTAAAAAATCTTAACCATGCTATGACACCAAGTTGTAACGCCCCTAATTTTATAAAAGAAATTGGTAGAGTTTTCTCTACATTGCTTACTTAACCCAAATATAAATCCTGCAATTTTATAACTTTAAACACTTCCAAAAGAAATTTCAATTCCAACTACCTTGTCTCAACGTTAGAATGAAATATAACCAATTTTACGGATTTAGGTATCCATCCACTACCTATCAAACTATATATAAAAAACAAACATATATATATATATATATATATGTTAATTTGATTAATGTATATATATTATATTAATAATGTATTAATGTATTAATATAT